>JAJIZL010030279.1:0-11854 GCA_023969395.1 Amblyomma maculatum
CGCGCCCCTTGCGGCGGCGGAGAGCGTGACTCAAGGAGGAAAGTTCCCATTGTTCACGCGGCGATTGAGAAGGCCGTAAGAAAGAGCGCGCGCTCTTTCTTACGGCCTTCTCAATCGCCTCAGGAACAATAGGAACTTTTCTCCTTGAGTTACGCTCTCCGCCACCGCAAGGGGCGCGACCTGCTCACTGTTCGCTCCGCATCTGCTTCAGTGGCGGCGGGTGGCTATTGCCTGGTTTCGCGCTGTCGCCCGCGGGTTTCGTGGTGAGTGCAGCCCCTAAATGAAAAATTACAGAAGGTAGATGCTGCAGCGGCATCTTGTCAGCGTGCTACGCACGTGAATGGAGTCTTTATATTAAAAAACACTGTCGCTCAGCAAACGCTCGACAAGCATATGACATGTATTGCGCCATGTTATCTACTTTTGTTCACTTTAATCTTAATTTTTTCCCAAGCTTGTACAAGAAGATGAATAAAAAAAGTGAATGAGCAGTGATCACATCGAAGCTTCTTCAAGGCAAACATAACAGCAACAAAGGCAAAACCGTCTTGCAGCGCTAGATGAGAAACCATCGAGGTAACACCGAAGATGAAAATAATTTTATAAAAATGTAATGTAAGTTGCACAATGCTTACATGACATAAAGTATTAGTATAACGTCAGAGTAAACGCTTTTAAGTTTTGTTTTCAATTTTGCTATAATTTATAGACCAGCAAATGTTTTATGTTGTATTATAAACATTATTTTAATTTTGCAAATACACGTTGGTTTAATGAAATATTTACATGATATCATGATTATTTCATGAAAAAAACAGGAAATCTATTTCAAGCACTAATTCCTAACAATATTTTCATTCTTTTTCTTGTATGTTTTTGAACTAATAGTTCCTTGTGCAGTAATGCCTGCCTTAGAGAGCAATCGCTGCCCCATTATTTTGGTAGAATGCTTTGCTTATTACACATGCGCCACTGTTACTCAAGGGACACTCCTCAATAATGGATATAAAAGCTTTTTTCTGTGCTATTTATTCAGATGTGACTATAGAAGTTGTATGTCGCGCTGTATTGCGCGCCTAGGCACCTAGTGTCGACACCGACGAAATCATTTCAGCTCTGCCGCAATCAGTAACCGAGGAACTGAAAGAAGTGATGGTATCTCCTGTCATCCCATTACCCACTGTCACGTATTCTGGTTTAGCTTACGTCGCTGGATACATTGTGAAGTTAATCAGTGACTTCGGGTGTGACGCTTGTGCTATCCTTGAAACCAGCGAAAGAAGCAGCCCCATGTACACTATTCTGCGAGGACAAGATTCTAGCGGACCGCATTATCCAAAACCAGAGTTTGTAGCCCTCTTGGACAAGGTTGTGTCTCTTTTTAAAAAAACTGTCGTTCACCTACCATACACAAATGTCCTTGAAGTCCTAGAAATCTTAATCCAGCCAGCACTTGAGGACTGACCTTGGCTGAGTTGTCCGGAAGGCATTGGCAATAGCCATGCTATAAGGTCCGCTTCTTTAAAATGTGAGAAATTTCTCAGAATACTTCTTGTCAATTATGCTAAGAAGGTGACAGACAGGAACGAAAGGCCAGCTCCTTATGTGCACAAACCGTCCATAAAGATTTTGAGACTTTAATTTTCTAGCCGCATGTACCGTTTTGATGAATGAGTGCAATGTGTTAACTTTGAAGGACATTTTTTTTTATTGCTTGCTGCTCTTTTCAATTATGCATATCTGCTTAGGCCCATTTCCTTGATTAAATGTCGTTTTTTTATCACTGTATTAAACTATGACTGTCTACGTGTGCGTCATTCGCGAGACTACGTATACATGTGCTGTCTTTCAACCTACTGATTTGTTTTAAACGAAGCTAGAACAGCCCACTTCACTAGACAACTGAAATTTTACCTGTATGCGTAAATGTTTGATCCTTACTCTGAATCTGAGGCGTGCTATGAATTTTCGTCAGTGCCTCTTTTGCTCTAAACGAAAACGGCAGCGGTTGACAGAATATCCACCGAACAGTTTGCCATGCACTAGCATCAGGTCGCGTTATACCAGCTTACAGCTTTCAAAGGCACACTGCATAAAATGGTACATATAGTTTTGTGAAAAATTTAGGGGCAAAAAGTGTTGATGTAAGTGCACCCGAAACTTCATTCGACCATGCGCGACAGCACCGACGAAGGCGCGCACGCGCATTATTGACTATTTTATTGCTCATACACGATAAATCAGACGCTGATTACGGCTTCTTCCTATAAGCCATTACCTGCCGGTTGCAACCGATGCGGGCGGAGCGAAGAGCGAGCGCGCGTTTCCCTTGCGCGTGAACGGCTGTAGCGGAGGAGCAGCAGTTAGCAGCAGTGGGGCGGTGGCGACCCCACCGAGGCAAAGATGATTTAAAATGACCTCCATGATGCGCTTTTGATGACTGCATAATTTCCAATCCTTGATGACATGTTTGACAAAATGTAGTTTGTTGTTTCCCCTTCATGGATCACTGCCTTGTCGTGGCGGAGGGGCTTGCGAAACTCGATGAAGTCGTGAGCTCTGCTGTGTAGGGCCACCCAAGATAGACAGGTCACGGCAGAGAGTTCTGACAAAATGTGATTCACTGGAGAAGGTAATGGCAACCCACTCCAGTATTTCCTGCCAAGAAAACCCTATGGCCAGTCACAATACCATTATCGATATGGCGCCGGAAGATGAGCCCCCCAGGTTGGAAGGCGTCCCACATGTTACTGGGGATGAACAAAGGGCGATTCCTAGTAGCTCCAGGACGAATGAAGCGGCTGGGCTAAAGCCAAAAGGACGCTCAGTTGTGGATGTGTCGGGAAGCGACCGGAAAGTCCGATGTTGCAAGGAGATATATCACATAGCAACATGGAATGTAAGATCTATGACGCAAGGTAAACTGGATATCGTCAAGCGAGAAATGGACAGATTGAACATTGATATCTTGGGTATCAGCGAGCTCAAGTGGACCGGAATGGGAGAATTTAACTCCGGCGACCATTATGTCTTTTATTGTGGGCACGAATCCAAGAGAAGGAATGGGGTCTCTCTCATAGTAAACAGAAGAATGGGCAAAGCAGTGCTAGGGTACAACCCCAAAAACGACCGAATGATTTCACTTCGGATCCAAGGTCACCCTTTCAACATAACAGTTATCCAAGTCTATGCACCGACCACTGCTGCTGAAGAAGCTGACGTTGAGAGATTTTATGCGGACCTACAATGCCTTTTAGACCGCACCCCGTCATCAGACGTCGTTTTTCTCATAGGAGACTGGAATGCTAAGGTCGGGAGTGAAGAAATATCCGGAATTACAGGCAAGTTCGGTCTTGGTGAGCCAAATGAAGCTGGGCAGAGGCTAGTAGAGTTCTGTCAAGAAAACAACCTGACCATAGCGAATACTCATTTTCAACAGCACAAGAGGCGCCTGTACACATGGATTTCACCGGACGGTCTGTACAGGAATCAGATCGATTATATTATTTGCCGGCAGAGATGGAGAAGCGCTATACAAGCAGTAAAAACAAGGCCTGGGGCCGATTGTGGCACCGATCATCAGCTTCTTGTTGCCAAAATTAAGCTTCGATTGAGGAAAACGCAGAAAACTAGAAGGCCTTTCAGGTATGATCTGGATCAGATTCCATTAGAATATGCTGTGGAAGTGAGGAATCGATTTCAAGAATTAGATCTAGAAGACAAAGAGCCCGAAAAGATGTGGACTGATGTTCGTGATATAATACAAGAAGTTGCTACTAAGGTAGTTCCAAAGCAAAAGAAATGCAAAAAAGCAAACTGGTTATCTAAAGAGGCTTTGCAAATAGCTGAGGAAAGGAGGATGGCAAAAGGTATGGGGGAAAGAGAAAGATACAAGGTTCTCAATGCGGATGTTCAGAAAATAGCAAGGAGAGATAAGAATGCCTTCCTGAACATACAGTGTCAAGCAGTTGAGGACAACAGCCAATTAAGGAACACAAGAGCTCTGTATAAGACAATCAAAGATATCAAAGGAAGCTTCTGTGCTAAGCTGGGCGTGATAAAGGACAAACGAGGCAAGGACCTCCCTGAAGCCTCAGAGATAAAGAAGAGGTGGCAGGAATACACAGAAGAACTGTACAAGAAGGACCCGGATGTGCAAACCCAACATAGGACGGTTGTGATTACTGATCTCGAGCCGGGCATCCTGAAGAGTGAAGTTGAATGGGCCTTAGCCAGCCTTGCTAAGAACAAAGCTAGCGGAATTGATGGTATTCCAGCTGAGTTGCTTCAAAACCTCAACCACGACGCTGTTAACACACTGCATACATTATGTCAAAAGATTTGGACAACCCTGCAGTGGCCACAGGATTGGAGGAGGTCAGTTTACATCCCCATTCCAAAGAAAGGCAGTGCCAAAGATTGTTCCAACTACCGCACGATCGCGCTTATTTCGCATGCTAGCAAGGTGATGTTAAAAATCCTGCAAGGTAGGCTGCAGCAGTATTTGGATCGAGAGCTTCCGGACGTGCAAGCTGGGTTTCGCAAGGGCAGAGGAACTAGAGACCAAATAGCCAACCTTCGCTGGATCATGGAAAAAGCAAGAGAGTTCCAGAAACCCATTTACTTCTGCTTTATAGATTATGCGAAAGCGTTTGACTGTGTAGATCACAACAGATTGTGGCAAGCTCTCCAAGAGATGGGAGTTCCAATTCACCTCATCTGTCTCCTCAGGAACCTTTATGAAGGGCAAGAGGCCACAGTCAGAACTGGGCATGGTCTTACTGATTGGTTTCCGATTGAGAAAGGGGTGAGACAAGGCTGCATCTGTCGCCCTGCCTATTTAACCTATATGCAGAGTGCATCATGAGGAAGGCCGGTCTGGACGAGTCTTCAGCTGGAGTGAAGATTGCTGGAAAACGTATCAACAACCTTAGATATGCGGATGATACCACTTTAATGGCAGAAAGTGAAGTGGAACTCAAGAGACTTCTGATGCGCGTACAAGAAGAGCGTGAGAAGTTTGGGCTTAAACTGAACATTAAAAAGACGAAGATCATGGCGTCTTGCCCTATCAAGTCCTGGAGCATCAATGGACAAGAAGTGGAAGCTGTGACAGATTTTCTGTTCTTGGGCGCCAAGATTACCTCGGAAGAAGACTGCAGCCATGAAATTAGGAGACGCCTGCTTCTGGGAAAGAGAGCAATGGTTAGCCTTGACCGCCTAGTAAAGAGCAGAGACATTAGTCTGCCAACCAAGATCCGTATAACCCGTGCTATGGTCTTTCCAGTTGTGATGTATGGATGCGAGATTTGGACTGTGAAAAAGGCTGACCGCCGAAGAATTGACGCGTTTGAATTGTGGTGCTGGCGAAGACTCTTAAGAGTTCCTTGGACTGCCAGAAGATCAAATCAGTCGATATTGTCGACCATAAACCCTGACTGCTCATTGGAGGGTCAAATTCTAAAGTTAAAGCTCAGCTACTTTGGTCATCTGATGAGAAGAGAGGAGTCGCTGGAGAAAGATTTGATGTTGGGAAAGGTTGAGGGTCGCCGGAGAAGGGGTAGGCAGCGAACGCGATGGTTAGATGGCATTCTCGAGGCATTGCAGATGAAGCTATGTGATGTTAAGAAGATAGTGAGAGACCGGAAAGCGTGGCGTGACATGGTCCATAGGGTCACGAAGAGTCGGACACGACTGAACGCCTGAACTGAACTGAGTTTGTTGTTTACCTCAATCTTCCAAAAATCCTGCCATTTAACTCTCAATTTTTTTTCTACAATCTTCATGCAGTTATTCACTATCTGCAATTTAGCACTGCTGTAAGGTAACCTGGTTATTTCTTTTCATCACCTTTCAAGGCTGCTGTCCCAGAGTCATAAAGTCTGAGGTGGTCTTTTTATGGGCATTGAAGTGCCACGTAACAGCAGGCACTGAGAGAGCCCCTGATGTGATGATGCCGCCCTTGCATGCATATATGTATACATATCAGAATATGTAGTGCCCCACTTGACCATTTGCCAGCAATATTTGTGCGAAATTGTCTTTTTCATGTATGTTAACCAGCATGATTGACAGATTAACTCTGTGCACAAGCAAAATGTCACGAGGCCACGTGACATGGCAGGACCTGCCAACTCGAGCTTAGAAAGAGATATTTTGAAATATGCGGGCAAGATGAAAATACAACCACCGGGATGTTACAGCTCAGAATAAGAAAGGTTACTCTTAGGCCATAGAGGCATGCTTGTACAGTTCGGTTAACACGAGGCTTACAGAGGTCTACGTCAGGTTGTCTTTCACATAACACGGCAGCCTATCACTGTATGCCAATAATGAGTGCATGTGAGATAACAGAGATATGAATTAAGGAATTAGTGATTAAGTTTGTAGGAAAGGGCATGTACAAATTCCACAGTGGGATCCGCAGACAAGAGCCATTAACGCTGGTGCATCATACCCTTACAGATGCAGGATAGATGCTTCCCTAATTTTTTGTCTGCTCAAGGTTAAGTCATTTTCTTCGTTCTTCCGGGTGAGGAATACATGGAAATGATAGCATCGAGAATGCCTGAGACCATCATTAATGAGGATGCTGATCTCAACAGCGTAAAAAATATTTCTCCGAATGTGTGTGGCTGGCAGTGCTGGCCACAGTTGAAGCTAAGCGGGAAGGCATGAAATTGAAATGCAATGAATGCAGAGATATGTTGCAAGTCTGTGGCGTACAACACCTGTCTCCGTTAGTTTCATCAAGTGACTGGACAAGCAGAAAGTCATCAATGATTGGTCAAAGCAAAGGGGGTTTATGGTTTTGTGAAAAGTGCAGTGTAGTAGCAAAGATGCAACCTTGCCCATTAAGAATTGGAGTGAAGTGCACTGTTTTGGTTTTGTAAAAAATTCATGGTTTCCATGCAAAAATTGTCAGAAACTTCTTCCGAGTGAATGCTTGCTGAAATGTGAATATAATAACTAGTGTTTTTCTAGTTTCTTTTTCTTGTATACATTAGTTCTGTGAAGGAAACCACTGGCTAGACGGAAATGTAATGGCTCGCAATTTGTTACTTGACCCTGTCGTTTGGGCTCAGTGGTTAGAGTGCTCGGCTGCTGAACCCATGGATGCAGATTTGATTCAGGCCGCCGCAGAGGCATTTGAAAATAATAGGCTGTCATGCACTGTGCGGTGTCAGTGTATGACCTAGGTGGTCAAAATTATACCGGATACCTCAACTATTGCTTCCATCATAGCCATAGTTGTTTTGGGATGCTAAATCGGATATTAGATCTCGCATCATACTCTGAGTAGGATGATATTCATAGTCAGTTAATCATACATAAAATGACCAATATTTTATGCATGTAACAGCAGTGTCCTACAGTTTTATTTTAGCCTTTATGAAAAATGTAACACTGGCTCCACACGGCCTTCTGTCAACCACTGATGTGTGTCACACTCACAACCTTGATTATGTATTTGTTTAAATTATGGCACCTGCACATGCATGGAGGGGACCATTATGCTACATTAATCGGAACTGAAATGCATGTTCTACATTATTCCTGTAATTCAACTGCCTGCTATTTAAACTGTCCAGCATTGGTGCAAGTTTCAAAGAATCCAAGCAGGAAACTATGCCAAGAATAGCTGCTTCGGTTTCGTCTTCAACAACTGTTTGGGAACTACAATTGGCCAATTGTTGCAAAACATAGATGACAGGTTACAAAATCTAAAAACATACACATCCTACATGTGGTACAAAGGGTTTCACATCCCAAAGTAACATATGTATTGGATGGAAAAATTGCGCAAAAGAAAAGCACCAGAGCAAAAAGAAAAACAAGACGAGCACTGACTCACAAGTGAAAGTTTATTCAAAGAGTTAATACAATATATGGAAAAAGTGACCACCCTATCAAGAAGTGGAAAAGAAAAAACACGTGTTGCTACGTAGGACGCAGGCACGCAATCTCGCTTTCATGCAGAAAAATGGATGGCTTACTCGCACAACCTAGTTTTTTTCTTCGTGCGGTAGGCCTCCATTATCTCACGTGTTAAGCGGGCGGGGTGTTTATAGAGGATATCAGAATAGTACAGTGTAGGATAACAAGATTCGCAGTCGCGGATGTGGTCAACGAGATTAGTAGATTTGTTGTAGCTATTAAGGATACTACGACATATGTAGGATACTAAGCCATATGTAGCTATTAAGGATACTACAGTGGAGGGCTCCAGATTAATTTGACTTCTAGGGCTTTCTACTTTGCGTTGAAATCTCGCAGCAAAAAAGGTGCGTTTGCAATTCGCCTTCCCCAAAGTACGGCTCCCATCACCGGAATTAAATATCAAGATTTTGGTACAAGTAGCTAAAAGCGCTGCTGAGATGTCCCAGCGTGTACGCACATGCTATACATGTCAACCTTTTCAACATTACAGCGGTCACATGCATGGCAGATATTCATGTTCAGCTTTGGGCTGACAAGCTTAGAAGTGTACCATTCGTGTTTGTCTAGCATGAAAAAGCAACAAACTATAAAAAAAAGATTAAAAAAATGAACATAACGCGCTTAAAAACCATTAGTCATTAACACAAAGCATATTCATTCCTTTATTAATGATAAAGTGGCCTTCAATAATAGTACAAATCCTGAACATTTAGGAAGATGCTGTGCCTGGCAGCTAATATTTTACAGAAGCCTGAACCATTTCACCTGCAGTAATGCGCACAGAGGCATATTGTTCTACTTTCCTTTTGGTCACCTCACCATATTTTATGACGTAGTAATGCGCATTTCTGCGGTTTGAGCTAGACACTTATAATGCGAAAGCATTACTTTCCTATGTTCACAGATTTCTGTCCGCAGGCCGTGTCCGCAGACCGCATCAGCAAAGTCGTGTCAGCAGCGGTTGTAATTGAGAATTGGTAGAGGTTAATGACTGGTGTCAATCGATTGAGGGTGACGTAATGTTGTGTCCGAAAATATACTTAGACCAATAAGTTAATTAGGTAATTTATTACAGGCGAAAAATGTAAAAGTTATCCGCAGCAGTTGCAATTGTGAAGTGGTAGAGGTTAATGACTAGTGTTAATCGATAGAGGGTGATGTAAAGTTGTGTCTGAAAAATAATGAGGCCGATACGTTATTTAGGTAATTAATTGGAGGCAAAATGTAAAAGTAAAGGCGAAAATGGTCTCATTGGCCAATGGCTTGGCACCATTTGAATGTATCAAATACTAAAATAGTTAATTAAACTAGCGAATTAAGGTGACATCAAGGATGTGACGTTACGCAACCTGAAGTCGGGTTAAAAAATTAGCTGGGGCTTAGCTTTTGTTAAGCCTGGTAGGTTGCGAAAGCACTGCGACGAGCTGGCGCAATCTTTTCTCCTTGTCCATAACATCTGCCTAACGAGGAGCAGCGCGCCTCTTTTATACCGTCACTCAAAGTGGAAGCGCAGCGCCTCTAGCGGGAGAACCAACGGCCGGCGTGACATGATGCGGGATCGCCCGACGACTATACTCTGTGTCATACATCAAGTGAAACACTGCCAAAGCTAGAGCTCTTGTCTGCGCTCCCCGCATCCGCGATGAAAAATAGTGCCTGCTTTAGACGAGAGGAAATTACGGTTGCTTTGTCTACAGGCTTAAAACATCTTACATTTGCCATCAACTCCGCAAAAAGCCGCTTTTTTAGGGAGAAAAGATCGGATTCGGTGAATTTGTATGTCGTTTGTATGTATGTATGTGTCTATGTATGTGTAGGTAGTTGTATGTATGTCTTTGTCGTTTTCTTTCATGTCGCGTTTTCGCTGCCCCGCAGCCCTGCCAGTGGTGCCCTCCGTGCTGCGTAACGTAGCGACCTCGACTACCTCTTCGGACCGGATTTTTTCTATAAGACCCGCACTGCGAAGATGTTCAGGCACGCCAAGCTATTGCAAACGTGTATACAAGGAATAGAGCCCGTTTCCGTAGAAATCACTCGGCCGCGGAACGAGCGCGTAGTGATACGCCTCTTTTTTATCTTGCGGATTACTTGCGTCGCTTTCACTGCGTTGCACCTGATATATGAAACGGAGTATAGGCCTGGTAGCCCATCTCTCGCAGCTAGTATGACGTCATAGCGAGCGCGGTGCCTCTAGCGGGAGAATCGCCGCTGCTGGTATGACGTCACAGCGAGCGCGACGCCTCTAGCGGGAGAACCGCCGCAGCTGGTATGACGTCACAGCGAGCGCGGCGCCTCTAGCGGGAGAACCGCCGACCGATGTGGCACGATCCAGGATCGCCCGACGACTCGACTTGGTAGCCCATCTCTCGCAGCTGGTATGACGTCCCACCCTCCGGTCGAAATATTTTGTTCCCCTGTGAGTCTTCGCCCCCAGAACGCAAAGCTATGGTGGCTAGAAGGGGGAGGTGACGCCAACGGCGGACGGAAGCCGCTCCTCCATTTCAAGCCGGGTGTAGGTGGCGCTGCTGGCCGTAGTGCGATGCATGGTACGCGCCGCTCGCCTTCAGCCACGGTACTTGAACATACGTATCCCCGCCGTGCGTGCAACGCGTCGGCCTTTCAGTGATGTTGCAGGTAATGGTTTTAGCTCATTAAACTCTAGTCGAACCTGATTACAGCTGACAGAATTCAATTTTAAGCCATGGTGGTGCAGTGGTTAGGGCGTTCGACTGTTGTGCCCGAGGATGAGGGATCGCATCCCGGCCGCGGCGACCGCTTTTCTCTGGAGGCGAAAAGCAAGGCGCTCGTGTGCTGTGCGATATTACTACAAGTTAAAGAACTCCAGGTGGTCGAAATTCCGGAAACATGAAACCCAACAAACAAAACAATTAAAATCGATCGGTTGGTACTCCAATACTTCTGGTGCGTAGAATACGGGCGTATCTATCCTTTCAGTTCCAGGAATTGGAGGGTCTTGAATGAGTCCCGTCGGATCGCGATAGTGCACGTCGAAAGTAGAAGAGACCAAGATAATGAGTCTTCACGGTATACTGCGCACACACAAAACAAGGACGAGAAAGGTACACATTAAGCGCAGGTGTTGCGCTTGTTGTGTACCTTCTCCTCCTTGTTTTGTGTGCGCGCAGTATACCTTGAAGATATGTCTGACCGACTCGCCCAAAAACGCACTCTTTCAAGAGAATGAGGATGGAAGGATGTTTCGGCTCCGTGCGGTCGCATTTTTTTCCCACAACGTTGTTTGCCCCAGGGCATAAAATAATATGTAAGAAGAAAATTAAAAGGCGTAATAAATGAAAGAAAAAAGGTTGGCTGTTCTTTGGTCGATGTTTTCCACCTCCTTCAGTTTCAAGGATACGAAGCATCAGCATTACTCCTAAAAAATGTGATTGGGGATCCAAACAAGCAAAACAAAGCATAGCAAAAATTTATTGCATATTGTAGTAATAGCAATGTACTGCACGTAATAACATTCAGGGTAATTCAAAATAACAGATACATTTACACATGCTTCTGTGTAATAAAAAACAAAAAAAAGTTAACATTGATTACCAACACTGCATGCATCGCTTGGCACTAAGAAATGGGGAGGCAAGGTATCCCTTCCCGCTAAATAAAAAAATATATATATTACATTCGACCTTTAATAAATATGCAGCTAGAGCACCCTCTTAAGTTTCAGCACTTTCATTCTTCCCTGCTTAGCGTTGCGCTTACAGTTCTGGGCCTTAACATAGAAGTGCTGCCTGGTAAGAACATAAAATTTGATAATTTTGCTTGGAAGGGACATACTGTGATTTTTTTTTTTTTTTTTGCGCTGGAGTTCATCTCTTCGGCGAAGTTAGGAACTCACATTAACATGTCAGCAGCGCAACACATCTGGCCATAAACGAGA
>JAJIZL010030281.1:5011-17580 GCA_023969395.1 Amblyomma maculatum
ACCAACCAACCAGCCAACCAACCAACCAACCAACCAGCCAACCAGCCGGCCAGCCAGCCAGCTGACCAGCCGGCCAGCCAGCCAAAAACTTTATTTCGACACGCGGCGTCGGTGGGGCCCTCAGTTCAGGGCTCCAATGGCCCTTGCCGTCTTGCGTACTTTGTCGATCAGTTTGAGGTGGTCAGCAGGCGTCGAGCAGGAGAGCGCAGCCGCGAGTAGCCGGGTTTGATCTGGACTGTCGGCACTTACAATTCAATGGAGGCGAAACGAAGAAGCAAGGTGCCTAAGTTACCACTAGGTAGAGAGATGATTTACATTTTAGTCTAAGCAGCATGTTCGCTACACCTTTATTTGAAATCAAATCAGTAAAATTAAGAAACTGCGAGGGGAGAGTTGAAAATGAAGTTCTATCGAGCGTGGGAAGAACACTGAAAATATTGGTTAAAATGTGCAATAATCTTAGGATTAGTTATTTTCATCACCGTTATGGAATAATTGTTATACACTCCTTTAGTGTTCCTTTATACAGTTCCAGAAGCTCTGAGGAACTTCAAAAATAAAGTGTGGGAGAGTAACGTTTATTAAAAAACTTTGCACGTACAATGGCTTCGGAAAGAGCGGCGTGATCTTTGCTGAAATTATGAAATGCGGTTCGTTTCTTTCGTAGGCGATCGGCCTTCCTTTTTTAATGTATTATATGCCTATTCATTCATTGTGTGTATTTTGGCGGTCCCTTTGTTGCATCAAGCACAAAATGTTTCAACTAACAGTGACATACCTTTTTAAATTTCTTCCAAAGAACAGCGTCATTGTCAGAGAAGTATAAAAACTGACAATCAAGGTAACTTAAAAGGCATCTTCATTGGCACGCTCAAAACCCTTAATTATTTTAACCACTAGATCATTTTTCACATATTTTGAAACAAGCGCCAAGCAAACACATAGCATCATATTTTACGGTGCGCATTATCGAGATGACGACAACGCGCTGGTGTGGTGTTGTGAAGAAGACGACGATCAGGCTAAGCTGGGTTCGTTCTGGTGGTGTGTGCTTCCGACAGTTAACTAGCTTTCACCGCTGTGTACATTTCGCTTAGCATTTGTTGGAGGATTGCTGGAAGTGCGCCCGTAGCAAACCTGGATCTCCGTAGTCGCCGCCAGATTGGTACCATCACTATGCCATCCGACGCGACATCATCTTCAGCGGCACCACCAGCTTCCACCGTCGTCATGATGCAGCCTCGTGACCCGGGCTCCTTTTGCAGCACCGACCATGTCGACGTAGAAGACTGGATCGGTATGTACGAGCGCGTCAGCAAGCACAGTCATTGGGACGCGACCCTCATGCTCGCCAACTTCATCTTGTATATGGCGGGTACGGCGCGTCTGGTTTGAGACGCATGAAGACGATATCACATCCTGGTATATGTGCAAGGAGAAGCTTCGCGATCTGTTCGGAAAGCCGATCGGACGCAAGATCGGCGCACAAAAAGAACTCGCATGCCGTGCCGAATCTTCGACGGAATCATATTTGTCTTATATTCAAGATATTCTAGCCTTATGCCGAAAAGTGGACAGCGCCATGTCCGAGTCAGACAAAGTGGGCCACATATTAAAGGGAATTGCAAACGATGTTTACAATCTATCGCTTTGCAAAGACTGTCTGACGGTAGACTCAGTCATCCAAGTTTGCCGGTAGTTTGAGCAAGCAAAACACCGTCGCATTACTCCCCGCTTCGACCGCTTGCCAAATGCAGCTGCTACGTCTTCGTGCGAAGATAGTTCATCACTGCAGCTGCCATCTCATCCCTACAACTTGACCAGGATTGTTCGCCGAGAGATAGAAGCTATGGCGCCCGTTGCGTTCGCTCCTCGGCCGGCAGATGCTACTATAGCCTTAATACAATCTGCCTTTTGCCAGGAGATCGCAAAGCTGGGCCTCAACGCGAACGGGGGCTTCAACTCTAGCCAGTCTTCTGCACAGCCCTCGTTCCAACCTAACGCACAGCCATCTGTCCAGCCCACCATTCCGGTGGTAGCAGCTGCGGCTCCGACTGCGCCCTTGCCGATGCGATACCGCTACCGCTTCCGCAACCCGGACGAATGGCGAACCTCGGCTTGCCGACCCATCTGCTTCAACTGTTCACGTGTCGGCCACATTTCTCGTCATTGCCGCAGCCGTTGAATTCCGCCACCTCGACCCCGCTACTTTCGCGATCGCAGCACCGAATATGGTCCACACCCAAACCGCTCAGCCGCTCACCGTCGCCTCAGACCCGGAGGTCCCGCTTGCCCCTACCTCGCCGTGCATCATCTCCCCACTTCTCCCGCTCTCTTCCGGAAAACTAATCAATTCAGCTCCCAGAGGTGATGCTGCACTGAAGACCCGGCCTGAAAATCCTCTGCTGACCCTCGCTCATCGCCGCAACCTTCTAGACATCTGTGCGGATGGTGCCCCTATTACTGCCCTCATTGACACTGGTGCCCAAATTTTAGTCCTGAGCTCTTCCTTCCGCCGCCGTCTCAAAAACGTTGTCACGCTCGCCGCTTCATTCGCCGTTCGTGTCGCCGATTGAAGCGTTGCTGCCGTCGTGTGACTGTGCACTGCGCGCGTATTTTCGGTCGCACTACCTTTGTCCTCTTCACGTTTATCGACCGCTGCCCTCACGACGTGATCCTCGGCATCGACTTTTTAACGGCCCATTCTGCCCTGATTGATTGCTCAACTGGCCTTCTTCGCTTAGACCTGCCCTACTGCTCCGAAAACACTGATGTCAAGCCCCGCCTCCGATCCGCCGAATTTGTTTGTCTACCGCCCGAAGCTGCTATTTATGTTCCACTGGCCCGCTTCCCCGCAGTTCCTGACGGCATGTATGTCACTTGCCAAATTGCCGATGTTGTTCTCCGTCGCAACATCATACTCCCTCATGCGGTTGCGACTGTCACTGCTAACCGCACCTATCTTCCCGTCCTTAAAACTTCAGCCGCCCGACCCAAGTTTTACCCCATGGCATCGCACTTGCTGATCTGTTTCCTTTGGCGGACAGCGAAGTAGCTGCTCTAAAGCCTCAGCATCTGTAGGAGCAGCACATATCAGCTTCTTCCCATTCGAACCTCTTTTCAAGCATGATATATGCGGACCTGCCAGATGACCAGGCCAGAGTTCTCTTCGACCTTTTGCAGTCCTATACTGATATATTTGATTTCGGGGACCGACCCATGGGCCAAACATCCGTTGTGACCCATCGAATCAACACGGGTGACGCCAATTCCATCCACAGACGGCCTTGTCGTGTTTCCCTTACTGAGCTGCATGCTATACAGGAAGAAGTTGACAAGATGCTGGCGCAAAACATTACTGAGCCTTCCTGCAGTCCCTGGGCGTCCCCTGTTGTATTGGTGAAAAAGAAAGACCAAAGTTGGATTTTTTTTGTGTCGACTATCGCCACCTTAATCAAATAACGAAGAAAGATGTTTACCCTCTTCCGCGAATTGACGACGCACTTGACTGCTTGCATGGTGCCAGCTATTTTTCCTCCATCGACATGCGTTCAGGCTATTGGCAAATTGCTGTCGACGAACGGGATCGCGAGAAAACCGCATTTGTCTCCCCCGACGGACTCTATCAATTAAAGGTGATGCCATTTGGACTCTGTAACGCTCCTGCGACCTTCGAGCGCATGATGAACTCGCTCCTCTGTGGCTTCAAGTGGACAAAATGTTTATGCTACTTATATGACATCGTCGTTTTAACGCGGTAGCGTTAAGAAGCTCGTGTCGCAGAAAAGCCGGTGTCGTCAGCGTCGGCGGCGTTGGCCGTGAGCGATAAATCCCGGCATGCACTTCATAAATAAAAATCAACTTCCAAGATGGGCTGGGTGGAAATCGAACCAGGGTCACCGGAGTGTGAGACGGAGACGCTACCACTCAGCCACGAGTTCGATGCTTGAAAGCGGTACAAAAGCGCTTCTAGTGAATGCGGTGTTGCCTTAGAAACGTGCCGTAGAACGTTATACTACGGTGTATATCGGTAATTATGAGCATGTTACTTACAGAAGTCGCAGTTACACGAGTAGCGAAGTACGTTTCCGCTACATTTCTTCTGCGCTCTGCGCACATGCAGAGCCATCTTGCGGCAAACACAGAAGAACCCCTCCTCGCAATGTGCGGCACTGCCCCGACACGTGGCGCGCCACTTGCCCCTCACGTTTCGCCGTGCACCCTCACGGGTTGTATAATCAAGCGTCTTTCCTTTCTTTAGATCACTATCTTCGCTCACCCGCTTCTCCCCTTCGGGCCGCGCGGGTATAGTGCTCTAGAATATTGGGCAGTGTGACTACCGGCGCCGGAGAGCGGGCCGCTTTTTCGATGACAGGAACCGACTCCCCCGAGAGGGCGCGACGTGCAAGAGGGGTGCCACGTTCGCCACTCGGCGCGTAGCGGCCGCGGGGGTAGCAGGGGTACAGAGGAGGGGCGCGGTTCTCTTTGAAGCTATTTTGACACGCTACGCAAATGGTGCGATATTTAATAAAGGGGCTACTTATTACAAGTGCTCAAACTCATCCCTGTCATTCCATTACGTTAATCTGGAGACGCCGTGCTCGCTTGGGCAGTCCTACGGAGCAGCGCGCGATGTTTGAATCGCTATTTCAAACTTTCAACATTTCTTCCTGCGGACAGCCATAAATCGTCCAGATGAGCTTGTACTTATTGTTTTCAACGAAGCGTGGTGTTTTGCATTCGTTCTTCCAGTAAGGTAATAAAGTCTACTGCCGAGGAACGCTATTAACACGCGGAGAAAAACAGTATACATGCGAATCAAAGCTTGTGCTTCGTAACGTCTCTTAGGAACAGCTTATTTTTTACGAACCTTATTTACGAACACCTGCTTACATTTTGCAGCTTGTGCTTATTAATACATAACAACGTTTATCTTAAATCGTCAGTAATCTGTAATATATCTCTTTAATAGGTGTTCTTTATGTGCCCTAATCACCACTTATAGAAATTACAAATACAGTGTGCGAGCAAAACACATTTATTTATTACCGTTCTAATATAAAGCACTGCGTTATTTAGCGGCAAAAAGAAAAAAAGGAAAATATACGCGACTCAAGCATTTATTCTCTGTTCGTGATTAACAAATACATATATCGCGGACATTTGTTTACGTGCCGCTGACCAAAGGGTGAACCAGCTGTTTCGATTTAAAAAATGTCAAGTACAGCTAGGGCAATACTTCAGATAAAATATGAAAAATTAAACCTGTCACATACGTATAAGAGGGAATACGTTCATATATTGGGCACTTGAGAGCGGACGCTTTGCTGGCATCAAATGGTACAGAGCAAAAAAAAGAACACTTATAATTGCGCGTCGTATTGGCGATATGATGCAGTTCTTGGCGCGCACCGCAAGAAAACGAAAAATGCGAAAACGGTGACGGGCACCAAATGCACATGCAATTAATATTAGGCCGAATTCAGATGCGGACACTAATGCGTGTTTATTCTTCGAGTGTGTGGTATGAAATGTGAGTAGTCGACTGGATATACTCGCCAACTACTGCTTGCCGGACTATAATCGGGCTACTTGGCGCGGGTACTCTTTGCAGAACTAATCAGGCTGTGGAATACTTCCAAGGGAATTCAATTATTTTCCCTTTGAGAACTCTTGTCGTGGTTCGCTTACTTCGCAAAGAGCGAAGCCGCAAAAACACACGAAATTTCATTACTTCAAGTGTGAGCTTTCTGGTGCTCTAAGTAGGTAAAATTTTTGAACCTCCACATTTTAGATGAAGGTTGCAAAATCTGAAGTGCAAAGGCGTCCAAAAGGATCGTACACTCGAGCCAAATTTTTGGGTAAATTGCGACTATAGCTTGGAGCCTATATGGCGCAGTTTTTGTTCGTGGCGAAAAACCGTGCCGGCCTCACAACCTCTCTTTCGCTGAAGGATTATGTAGCGGAAGCGAATTAGGCGTACACCTCTTTGCGTTAGGCGTATAGCCTCTGCATCCTCTATTTTCCATTGTTCTTTCTTTTTCAGAGCTATTTTTTTTTTTCATTTTATATGTGCACCAAAACAGGACTAGAGCGATCTTCTGGGTTCAATGACTTACATATTACCGGTTGCTTAAGCACGCAGAATAAAAACTACCTAGAATGAAAACATTTTCTGGAACAATTAAGTCATTGTCAAACAATAATGCATTGAGATTAATGTCTTAAGTATAGCGCGTATCTCCGGGTACTTAAAGCTACCCGCTACAACAATGTTCCAACTTATGGAAATAAAATAAAATGGTTTGTTATATATTAGTGTACAGTCTTACAAAGTTGTTGACTTAAATTTTGACGCTTATACGTACGCGTTCGATTGCAGCCTTTTTGTGCACTGCTTTCTTCTTATTTCCCAGGCCTCCATTTGGTTCTTAGACTCGATTGTTTCCCCCTTTTTTTTTATTGCCTGTCATATTTCTCCCCTTTTCTTCGTCTTTAGCAGCCTGCTTTCTTCTCCGTCGTGCGTTTGCCTTGCCGCACGACAATTCCAAACCTTTGTTCCCATTCGCGGTCGCTCTTTTCACGGCGCTGCGTGCCTCCTTTCTCCCTCCCTTGTAGGCGACACGTTTCTTTTCTTTTTTTCTGTGCATCCTTTACTTCCCACTTCTTCCACCTCTCCTGACCCACTGTGTTTAGTTATTTAGTAGCCGTTTACCTGGTGTAATGTCGTTCGTTCGTAGTGTAGTCTCTACCTCTATGCGTGGTAGTCCATATTTAATTCATGCGAACTTAATGCCAACTTTTCTTGTGGATTCAGATGACTCACTGTAGTCGGCATAGTCTGCGCGTGAAATAACGGAATATACCATTTTTGACTGTTTTGATAATGGGGTTACTGTGGCCAGCTTTAGTTAGCGCTCGAAGGCACATGTTGCATGTTTGACTTCGTCATACATCCTGTCTCCACACTGCCCTCTTTTCAAAACGAGCGCATTTCTGGACGTCAATTAGGTGCTTCAGGAATGCTAAAGCAAGCTGTACGGCGAGTGAAGCGTGGTGTGCGAGTCTGAATTTGTACGCCCTCTCCAAGCTGTTTTCTTCGGAGCCCAGCTCCTGTCATGTTGCTTCCGCGAGGTGTTGTCGACGGCCAAAAGGGAAAATAAATTAGGTGACTGCTAACAGTACTGGGCCCGTTAACCGACATACTTATAAAATCTTGTCGCGAACAGCTCGAGACGACGCACAAGCAAACAAGAACGTACAAGTGCGCGCGGTATCCACCGTGCTGCACAGCGCGCATACGCGGGCGCCACGCCGCCCGGACAGCTGACACACCAGTTGCTGGTGGCGCCCTCTGCGCTGCGGCGCCTCCGTCATCGCAAAAGCGGACCCCCGCTCCCATGCATTTCGAGGCGCGGTCGACACACTGCCCTATCTTCTAGAGCACTATAGCGAGGCTAGCGGCCATGGTATTGGTGCTATCCTTGCCCAGTCCCAGCATGGCTCCTCCCTCGTCATTGCTTATGCCAGCCGCCTGCTTTCATCCTCTGAGCGCAATTGTTCAATTACAGAGCGGGAATGCCTTGCACTTGTTGGGCGCCGACCAAATTCCGCCCTTATTTATTTGGGCGGTCCTTCTGTGTAGTGACAGACCATCATGCTTTGGTTTGGCTGTCCTCATTCAAGGACCCCACTGCACGTTTATGTCAGTGGGCCTTGCGAATACAAGAGTACGAATTTACTGTGGTATACAAGTCCGGCCACTTACACCAAAACGCTGACTGCTTGTCCCGCCATCCCGTAGATCCTCCCGATTTGTCCGACCATACTGCAAACGACTACATTTTGCTCATATCGGACTTTATAAATATTGGCTCCGAACAGCGTCGTGACCCTGCCCTGCAACCAATTATAGACCAGCTGCGTAACATCCCCGATTCTTCCGCCAGCATGTTTGTGCTCTATAACAAGACATTATACAGACGCAATATGCGTCCAGGTGGCGTGAACCTTTTACTGGTTCCGGTTCATCTGCGCTCTACTGTCCTCGCCTAACTTCACGACGCCCCTACAGCAGGACACTTGGGAGTGCGACGCCGATTTTTCTGGCCTGGTCTCTACCGCTCTGTCCGTCGCTACGTCGCCGCTTGTGAGCTATGTCAGCGCCGTAAGACACCCTCGCATCAACCTAGTGGGCCCCTGCAACCAATCTCAGTGCCAACTGAGCCGTTTTCTCGTGTGGGCCTTTTTCGACGTTGACTTCGAGAAACAAATGGATTGCTGTGGCGACTAATTATACTACCCGATATGCTGTAATCAGGGTCATCCCCACCAGCTGCGCCTCCGACGTTGCCGACTTTCTTTTGCATGACGTAATCTTGATTCATGGCGCTCCCCGTCAACTGCTCGTAGATCATGGCCGCTGTTTCCTTTTTGATGTGGTTCATGACCTTCTCCGCTCGTGCGCTACTCGTCACCAATTCCCCACAGCCTACCATCCGCAAACTAACGGTTTTACTGAGTGTCTTAATCGCACACTGACCGACATGCTATGTATGTGTCCGATCACCATATGACTGGGACATCTTCTTACGTTTCGTCATTCGCCTATAACTCCTCGCGCTATGATACCGCCGGATACTCTCCTTTGTATGTACCTTTCGGCTGCGACCCTTTACTCCCCTTCGACACCTTGCTGCCTCTTGACGACTCTTCCTGTAGTTACGCTTCGGATGCCATCGCCCGCGCTGATGCCGCCCACTTTCATCCCGAAAGCTGGCAAACCAATAGACACGGATAACGTCCGCCCCATCTCTCTCACCTCCTGTGTGGGCAAACTAATGGAGACTATGGTGCGCGATCGGCTATCCGAGTATCTTGAACACAGGCACACCTTTGCGGTCACCATGTTCGGATTTCGCCCACACAGATCCCCACAGGATGTCCTTCTCCAACTTACCAAAAAAATTCTCAACCATTCGAACGCCCCCACAATGACCGGGTTGTACTTGCCCTAGACTTAAAAGGCGCTTTCGATAACGCCACACATGAAGTCATACTGACCCATCTTAGTGAAACACACTGTGGCAGCAATACGTTCAATTATATAAGACAATTACAGACGGACAATCCTACATCAAAATACAAGACGAGGAGCACGGACTATTCATGCTCGGCACGCGGGGCACTCTTCAGGGCGCAGTTCTCTCCCCGCTGCTTTTTAACATTGCCATGATGCGTCTGCCGGTCCAGCTGGCTGAGGTCGAAGGCGTGCAGCACGCGCTCTACGCCGACGAGATCACCATGTGGGCAACGCAGGTCAGTGTGGGCGACATTGAAACCTGCCTGCAAACAGCGGCGAGCATAGTGGACCGCTATGCCCGGCGCTGTGCTTTCAATGTTCCCCCCAGAAATCACAGTTTGTGCATCTCCGCCCCTCTCTGAGATGCAGTACACAAATCTCGCTCTCGCTTGCGAGCGGTCGAATTCATGAATCAAAAGAGATCAGAGTACTCGGTCTCTTCATCCATCACCAAAGACGCCCTGACACAACGCTAGCCAAGCTCCGCCAGTTGGGGGACCAGGTGGGCCGTATGGTCCGCCGGGTGTCTAACAAACGCGGGGGGTTGCGAAGTAAGGATGCCTTGCGGCTGGCAAACGCCTTCGTAACCAGTCGAATCCTGTATTCGACTCCATACCTCCACTTGCGGAAGCACGAGGAGGATACCCTCGAGGAGATCCTCCGAAAAATCATGAAACTGCCCTCGATCTCCTAATCTCCCCCTCTAACAGTCGGCTCATGGCCCTAGGGGTAGTGAACACTTTCAGGGAGCTTCAGGAAGCAGATTTGATGAACCAATACACGCGCCTCACACAGTGTCGGGTCGCCGCCTTCTTGCCCGGCTGAACATTCAACATAAACAGTTGACAGAGGAGAGGCCCCGCGTCCCAGAACTCTGGAGACGCGCCCTCAGAGTGCGGCTTCTCCCTGCCAACATGTCACGAGAAGACCATAATGGGCGACACCGGACGCGGGCGGAAGCCTTGGCCCGCCATTATGGCAACAAATCAGGCGTGTTCTACGTGGATGCCTCGGGCCCCCATTCGGGGGGCTGGTATACGGCCGCAGTCGTTCACAACGGGAACACAGTCGATGGCATTACATTGAAGGTCAAATCTATAACACACGCTGTAGAGGTAGCCATTGCACTCGCCGCCTCAGACCACACTTCTAAATATATCATCACCGACTCACGAGCGGCTTATCGGAACGTCGCCCAAGGGTGGACCACCCCCTTAGCCTATAGAATATTTTAAAATTGCTGTCGGGACACGGACCCCGCGTGCCGATATCTTGTCTCGGCTCCTAGCCACCAGGGTCTTGCAGGGAACGAGGCAGCTGACGCAGCAGCCCACGCGCTTTCTCTCCGGGCAGTTTCCTCGCGACTCGAATCGGCTGAGGACATCGATTCCAATCCGGCCTACACATTTAAATATATTGTAATTTTTTATCAAAACTCGCATCGCAAATACTCTAACCCCTGCAAAGGGTTAGGAAAAGCGAACGAGAGGCTGCTCCTGCGCCTCTTCACTAACACGATGCTGTGCCCGGCAGTACTTAAACATTTTGACTCTCAATTCACTGGCCAGTGCCAGTACTGTGGGGAGGTGGCTGATACCTCCCACATGTATGGGCCTGTCAACAAAACCTATCCCTTTCCCCATCCCTAACCCTTCTCGCGAGGACTGGGAGGCGACCCTGCTCGGCTGCTGCGACCTACAGGCCCAAAGGGCCTTAACGTGGCGTGCGCGGGCAGCGGCAACCGCCAATGGGGTCGCTGACTAGGGTCTCCACCCAAAGGGCGAAGCCTTTAAGGATCCGCTTCAAACCTCCAAATATGCAATAAACGTTTTCACCACCACCACCCGCCACATTGCTCGAGACTGGCTTGGTGCGTCTCAGTGCTCACAAAAGCGTCGTTATGACTATCATCGAAACGACCACTACCCTCCTGGTTCCCTCGTGCTTCTTTGGTTTCCAGCCCGCCGTGTGGGGATGTGCGAGAAACTCCTGCCTTGTTACGTGGGTCGTTACTGCGTCCTGCGGCAAGTCACCGATGTGACCTATGAGATCAACCCTCTACAGCCCAAGTATCCCTCCACAACTCCTCATCCAGTCATCGTGCACGTCGCCCGTCTGAAACCATACCATTCAAGTTCTCCTGTGTAGGCAGCACTGGGACGGTGCTTTACCCGCGCGGGGAATACTGTTACGGTACGCAATATCGAGATGACGACGACGCTCTGGTGTGGTGTTGTGAAGGAGACGACGCTCAGGCTAAGCTGGGTTCGTTCTGGTGGTGTGTGCTTCCAACAGTTAACATGCGTTTACCGCTGTGTACGTTTCCCTTAACAATATATATGATCGAATATGCACGAATTGAGAGACACAACATAATAATCAAAATAGCGACCAAGAAAATAGAAATTGAGGACAGCGCTAGACAAACTGTCTGAACACGTAATCTCTCTGAGAAATTGAAAGAGATTTTTTTGAAGCATTATTGGCATTATTTGCAGCGTCGACACTGGAGAGCAAGCGGTTCTCATTTACGAAAAACTGAGAGCGCCAACAAATATCATTCTGTATTTCATGCAATGCGTCATATGATCTCTTGTCTTTATAGAAGTTCTGGAATAGAACTTACTGGTCTATATACCGCATACAATTCGAGAACATGCCCAAATGGATTCACCTGTAAGCATAAACATTCAACTTCTTTAACATCTGGAAGTAGAACGGTTTCTGTGTCCGATTTGGTTACTATAGCTAACCACCACCCCTGGTTAGTCTGTCTGACGATAAATTTTGAATGCTGGTGGAACTAGATCGTCATTGCTGAACACACTGTGCAGACAAGTTTCCATAATGACGATAATGTGTTGGTTGTAGGATAAAAGAACTCCTTCAAGTAGGCTACTCTTGTTTACAATGCTCCGGGCATTTATGTTTAGAAGCCTAACATGCTGATCCTGGAGGGTTCATGTGGAAGGTGCTTGGGGGGAGGGGGGAGCTTGAACTTATCTGGCGTTCTTGTTCGTCTTGTCCCAGACAAACACGTCTCTGTTGATTTGCAATTTTTCATTAACAGGAGACACTTTCTAGCCTTGCCGATTCTCGGATTGTGCCTCTTCCGCAATATCTTCCGCCTTTTATTGCGAGTAATCCTTCTGAATAAAGATAGCGTTGTGGCGTCCGTGTGCTGTGCGATGTCAGCGCACGTTAAAGATCTCCATGTCGCAGAAATTACTCTGTAGCCCTCCACTACCGCCCTACTTTCTCTCTTTTCACTTTCACTCCCACCTTCATTCCTTCCCTCACTGCGCGGTTGAGGTGTTCACATAGCAAGTGTGACAAATACTGCGCCTTTCCTTTCCTCTTAACCAATTATTATTATTATTATTATTATTATTATTATTATTATTATTATTATTATTATTATTATTATTATTATTATTATTATTATTATTATTATTATTATTATTATTATTATTATTATTATTATTAT
>JAJIZL010030281.1:17590-31620 GCA_023969395.1 Amblyomma maculatum
ATTATTATTATTATTATTATTATTATTATTATTATTATTATTATTATCCTCACGTAGTATACTGCGCTTTCCTTTCCCCAAAACATAATTTTTTCACAGAAAGGAAAAAGCGCAGTATCTGTCACACTTGTTTCTTATCAGTTATCAGTTGTTAAATATGTTGTTAAAACCTGATGATACCTAACACCACATTAAAGAAGGAAAAACTTTTTAGCCCTATATTACTTGGCGGTTTTTGGACGTCTTTAGAGATGTCTGCTTGTGAATCCACAAGAGTCTTCTCTATCGACCTCGTCCACTTCTGCACAATGGTCGGTTGCCCTCAGTCCAGGGCTCCGCTGGCTACTGCCGCCCGTTGGGCTAGCTGTACCAGACCTTGCTGGTTTTCGCAGCGGTCGCTGAACAGCAGAGTCTCCCATTGCTCCGCACTCGGGTTTCGAATTTTGGGGACCACATCTATGTTAATAGGCCCATGTGATGTGATATAGTGTTGGTTTTTCATCGCACCACGGACATGTGTCCGCGTATATGGTAGGGTGCATTTTGTTCAGTACGTGTAGGTTTGGGTATGAAACCGTCTTTAATTGTCTCCATATCACAGCTTCCTCTCTGGTGAGAGAACTGTGCGGTGGGAGATAATGCATTCTTCTTCCTCTATAGTTTTCTAGTATGGCCGAGTATACCTTGGGTGCTGGCAAAAGTTCCATTGACTCGTCGAATGCTCGGAAAGTAGTGTATGCTCGAGCTATCATGTCGGCCTCATGGTTCCCTGCCACCCCCATGTGCTCCGGTACCCACATAATTTTGTGGCTGGTCTTCTTTTCTTCGTGGTTTTTAATTCTGTCGCTCGCTTCGAGGAATATACGGAGCGCGTGACGACCAATCCTACCATTCATGAAATTTCGTGAGTATCGTTAGCGACCGCCCAGTTCTATAGCCCTCCGCCACCGCTAGAGCAACGGCTACTTCCTCGGCCTCTGCTACTGTGCAGTGTCTGATAGAGGCTCTGGTCCCTTCGCGTAGAGACGAATGGACCACCGTGGCCACTGCAATTTAGTTGCGTCCTCCTCTCGAGGACGCGTCTGCATACACGGTCGTGTCATGAGGAGCGTATGGTTTTTGAATAAAGTCGGCTCTTGCTTCTCTTCTACCTTGGCGGAGGTTAGGGTCCATGTTTCTCGGGATTGGAGCTACCTTGAGGGACTTGCGAAGTTCGTCGGGGATCGTTTCCGTCCTCGCTATTTCTCGCATCTGCTCACAGCATCCGAGTCGCTGTAAGAGCGCTCTTCCAGTCGTTGTGTGCAGCAGCCTGAGTTTTTGCGACTCAAGCTGCGCCTCGCGTAGTTCTTCGAATGTATTTTGCAATCCAAGCGCCATGAGCGTTTCTGTAGACGTGTTGCGCGGTAATCGGAGCGCCGTCTTATACGCTTGGTGTAGCAGGGCATCCGCTTGTTGTATTTCACTCTTGTTGAGGCACTGGGAGGGCAGACTGTACATAATTCGGCTCATTACCAGTTTTCTAACTAGTTTTAGTGTGTCCTCTTCGCGCATGCCATGCCGCCTGTTGGTGATGCGGGTGATCATGCGTGTCACTTGTAGCGTTGTTGTTTTGAGCATGGTAAAAGTGTGGCTACTGCGTTGGTTCAATTGAACCCACATACCTAATATTCTTATTGTCTTTTCCGGGATGGGCATTCCTTCCAGGTAGATGTTGAGTTTCAGGTCATCACTGTTTGAGACGGTCCGGTTTTGTTTGCCTCTCCACACTCGAAGCAGTTCCGATTTCTCTGTCGAGCATGCGAGTCCTCTTTCTGCGAGATAGTTCTGTACACAGGAGGCCGCTTCCTGTAGTTTTTCTTCCTTCTCCACGAGGGAACCGGTGTTCGTCCAGACTGTTATGTCGTCTGCATACATGGCGTGCCTGGTGCCTTCGATCTTCTCTAGTTTTCGTGCTAGACCTATCATAGCTATATTGAAGAGGATAGGTGGGATGACTGATCCTTAGAGTGCTCCTTTGTTTGGCGCGTGAATTTTGTTCGATCGAAGGTCTCCTATGCCGATGGTGGCAGTTCTATCTGACAGGAAGGCTTGACATACCTGTGGATTCTGCGTCCGCAGTGCACGTCGTCTAGGCCTTTAAGGATCGCTTCGTGACTTACGTTATCAAATGCTCCCTTGATGTCGAGGGCCATTATGACATTTTCACCCGTTCGGGGTACGTTGCGGAGCTCATCTTGTATTTGAAGCAGCACGTCCTGCGTCGAGAGTTTTGCCTCTGAAGCCGAACATGGTATGGGGTACATGGTCATTATCTTCCATGAAATTTTGCAGTCTCAGCCTCACCACCCGCTCGTAAAGCTTGCCGAGGCACGACGTGAGCGAGATGGGCCTGAGATTTTCAATTTGGAGCTTTTTGCCAGGTTTAGAAATCATAAATATTTCGGCGTGTTTCCGGTCTTCGGGACCCGTCTCCGCCTCCCAGTATTTGTTTAGAAAGCTTACGAGCTCTTGTATGAGGTCGTCATTTAGGTTTCGGATCAGGGCGTTGTCGATTCTGTCGGCTCCTGATGCCGTGTGTTTGGTCGTATTCCTTATGGCCGCGTAAACTTCTTCCACAGTTATTGGGCGGTAGAGTCTCTCGTTTTCGGCTCCGCGATAGGATCCTCGGTATCGTGAGGGGTTGTGATCACCGAAACATTATTTTCGTGCCTTTTCTAAAAGGTCGGTGTCCGAACCCTCGAAGGAGTGGATGAATCTGTGGATGCTGTTATTGTTTGCTGATTTTGTATTGGTCGGATTGATTAGTGCTCTTAGGAGATTTCAGGTTCTGGCCGTACCCAAGGTTCCCTTAAGCGGGTCGCTGAATTGTTCCCAATTTTGTCTCGCGAGTTGCACTGTGTATTCTTCAGCTTTTGCCGTAACTTCTGCTATCTTTAGTTTAGTTTCCTGTTGTGTTTTTGCTTCCTCCATCTTTTGGTGAGACTGCGTCTGGCTTCCCATAGTCGCAGAAGGTGCCCGTCTACTTCGGGCGTTATTGTTGTTCGTCTTACAAGTTTTGTGCATTTGTCTCGCGTTTTTGTCAACATGCCGCTCCATTCTTCTAGTGATTGGATACCGCCTACAGATTTTTTGCAAGCCCCGCGGAACGCGTTCCAGTACGTTAGTTTTGCTTGTCCGATCCGGCATCTTACTCTTTCCGATGCTATTCGCGTCCGGAGGATAAAGTGATCACTACCTAGGTTTCCCATCATGTTTACCCACTTTGACTCCCTGCTCTTCCTTACGAACGTGAGGTCCGAGCAAGTGTCCGTGCTCACACTATTACCGATTCTCGTGGGGGTCGCGGGATCTGTGTTTAGCCTGCAGCCAAAATATTCGGCTACCTCCGGTAATGTTCTTCCCTTGATATCTTGTTTCCGGCATCCCCAACTCGTGTCCATGGCGTTGAAATTTCCTACAATAATGAGTGCATTTTCTCTGGCCAGCTTTTGCGCTCCTTGGAAGAGTTCGAAGAATTTGGCTTTTCTTTGTCTTGGCGGGCTGTACACGTTCAACACGAATGTGCTCCTTCTCTTTCGTTTTTTCGGAATGATTTCGACAAGCGCGTGCTCGATGTCTGTGTCGGCGATGGTATCGTGCCTGATTGCCGTGATGGCTTTGATGACTATAACGGCTGCTTTACCTCCGCTTTGGCTGTCGTAAACATCGTACCCCTGTAAAGAGGGCCTGGTTCCAGTCTCATGGAGCGCATTCACATCGGGGGGTGTAAGCTGTGTATTTATATATTGTTTTAGTAGCGCCTGTTTTTTGCGGTAGCCTCTGCAGTTCCATTGCCACATTTCTAAGTTTTCGTGGTCTTGCTGACGCGTCTTGGTCATGTTTACTTGTTAGTGCTATTGCCTTGTTGGACAGCGAACGCCGTTAACGCTGGACGGTTGTACGCTCTTTCCCTAATGTTTTCGTTATGTCTTTGTTTTCGAAAAACACTTTTGATTTCTGAGATCTGCCCCTGAAATTGTGCTTGCATCTGTTACAATTGAGATTAGATTTGCCGCATCATATCCCGCATCATCTGCTGCATCATCTGTTGCATTCGTGTTTCAAGTTCTTCATTGTTGGATGCTTGTGGCTGTTTTGGAAGGGCTTTAGTGATTTCGAGCTCCCGCTGTTGTGCCTTTAGTGTTTTTGTTAGTTCCTCGACCTTGCGTTCGAGCTCATTTTGTTTGAGTCGAGCGAGTTCAAGCTCTCGTCTGAGTGCATCACTTCTCGCATCTTTAGCTTCTTTGACAGGAATATTTTTGTTGTTTGTATTGTTTGTGTTACTATTTTCTACCGAGTGCGGATCAATGGTAGATGCCCAGCTTACCTTGCTGCCGCCTTTCTGGGAAAGCTTCGTTTTCTGCTTTTCTTGTTTGTTCCCCTCCTGTGAACCGGCCGGCGACAGAGATGGGAAGGAATTGGACCTTGATCGGCTCCTCGAGGTCTCTCCTTCTGAGCTGAACCATCGCTTGCGTGGTCGCCCGCGTTGGCCACTGCGCCCTCTTTCCCCGCTGGGCTTTGGTCTTGCTTTTTTCAGTCTCTCGGGGCACTCTTTGGATCCAGTGCGATGTGCCTCACCGCATATTAGGCACTTGAGCTCGCACACATGGTCTTTAGTCGGATTTTGAACTCCGCACAGTCCGCACACAATAATGTCCGGTGTGGGGCACACGTCGGAGCGGTCTCCTTGCTGGAAACAGACGTAGCACACTTGCCTCATGGGGTGGTACTGGTAGCATGGTAGTTCACCTACTAAGTATATTACGAATTTCGGCAAGATCGGGCCGTCGAACGTGATCACTGCGGTCTTGGATTTTCCAAGCATCCTTGCCTGGAGAATGGTTACTCCTTGAGTTCTGACTCGTAGGTGTGCTTTCAGCTCTTCGGGAGACGTACCTGGGTCAACCCCGTGTATTACGCCTCGAAAGACGTCCTCCGGAGCTGCCACGTAAGCGTTTACCTCGTACGACTTTCCGGCGAATTTAAGGCGGGTAATGCGCAGCACCAGGTGAGCCGTTTCTTCATGTGGGGTGTTAACGATAATGATGTTGGATCCTGTACGAAGCCTTACAAGTATGTCCTTGTCCTTGCATTGTTGGCGGCACGCCATGATTACGGCGCGCGCTACTTGGTGTGGTGAGTGATTTCACCATGAGTCCTTTCTTGGGTCGTAATATTATATTGATGTCGTTTTTGGGGAGCGGCGGCAGTCTTCGCCTAGGCCTCCTCTGCTCCCCCTGCCCAGTCTTGTCGCAGCCGGTCGCATTACCCAGTGATTTTCCATCGTGCCGTTGGGCGTCAGGGCCAGTTCCCTGTGCCTTTCCGTTGTTCTCGTCTCTGAATTTTTTTTTTCTGGCGCTTGGAATGAGCAAGCTCCCAACTGGCATCGTTGTTGTACCAGACGCGCTCCGATGAGGAATCTGACGGAATTCCGTCTTCGCTTCCTGACTCGGCGTCTCCAAAGTCGTCTTCATCCATCCCTTGGAATTCGTCAAGGAGGGCATTTGGTGGTTGTGGCGACGCACTTGGGGCTTGGCTGGGCCCTGCCATAGGGCCTCTCTTCGAAGAAGTGTCGGTGCTAGGCGCCGCCGTCGTCAATAAGCCTAGCGTCCCATGGTCTCCCGATGTCGAGCTGGGCGTCCCGTCAGGGTTAGTGGGCTGGCGCCCGCTTTGGAACTTTCAAGTCCAGTAAAGATTCGAAAAATGATCCTACCGCTTGAAATATGGCATCCAGGGGATCCAGCACTTGATGTCTTCCAGTTCCGAATGAAATCCGGTGGCGAAAAAGCGTTGGTCCGGTGAAATCGGTCAAAACTTGCGGCGCCGAAGTGACGCGTGTCCGCGGAGGTGGCTCCACATCCCCTTGTCTCCACCACATTAAAGAAGATTTTTCAGCGCTTAACCTCAGCGTTTGTCCAGTTCCTTTGTCCGTGTACAACTAAGCAGCGCAGCATTTATGAGAAGATTTCTGCAGTGCACCACTTAAAGGCACATATACATTGATGTGGCCAGAATAAGAAAAAATATTGCCCTTCCACTATATATCAAACATTCTTCAACCTGCATGCTTCAGTCAGACAAAAGCTAACAGAGGGAGATGTGTACATTGTAAATTTTCTCAAGCCTGTGCATGCATATTATATTCTCAAAATCAGTTGTGAATTGGAGACACCTGTTTGGTTTACAACAACCATGCCATTTCAAGTTCTAGATTTTTAGTTTTCACATTATATTGTTGCGATACGGCAAGCCGATGAAAACAGGGGAACAGAGGACAGAGAGATGGTCGATGACAGTGAGATGACGTTTAATGAAAATGTTGCCGGCCCTAGCGCGAGCGCTCCTGTCCGCGCCACTGCCCGCTTCTTCTTCCTTGATGTCTTCCTTGTAACAATATTTTGCATGCTACATTATACTATAAACAACTGCGATATTTGTAAAGTACCAAGTAATAGTTTTCATACAGTGCTGCCTGTCCAGCTGGAATTATTACAGTCAGCCTGTGATGAGTAATTGAGGAAGTATTTCAAATTTACTTTGTATAGGGACGAATACATTATGCAAGATCTGAGTACAATGATTTGGTATTTCTTAACAGCTAGCAGCATATCAGGTATACATTTTGTTTCATAACTGCTAATCATATGGCCATATCATGTTCGTCCTTCCGTATGCAAGAATACTTTCAGTTAGGCATACATGAGTCATTCCATATCAAGATATCAGGTGTAGTGCCCAGGAATCTCTGCCTTCATGAAACCAATTAGTGGTATCTAAAAATAACTATAGGCCAAACTGGAAGATGTATCAGTGATAGAATGAGGGAACATGAGAAGTCCATAGAAAATGGGAAGGGGTCAAATTTACCCCTGCACTGTCAGAAGTGCAAGTGTGAGCCGTTGTTTAGCAGGCTTAACATTTTAGGAAAGAGTCGGGATAAGATAGCGCGCGAAATTTTAGAGGCGTACTGGATACAGAAGAAAGAAGAGAGATGTATTAGTGAAGCTTCGTTGAGTTTACGTAGAAAAGAAGTTACTTTTATTGAGCAATCCTCCTGAGTAATGCAAAGAACGAGATTATTATCGGGCCTCAAGCTGTTATTCTTGGCCTAAAGCTGTTATTCTTGGATTCCTCTTACGTTTTGGGGCCATGGTAGTTTAAAGAATCTTTTTACCTCAAGTACATGGGCTTCGTGGCTTCGTAGACGTTGGCAGGTTAAAGTTTTTTAATACATAGGGACTACACAAGTTATGTGGTGTGGATGGACATGTCCTACTGTATATGTGTGGCGGTGGTTATTAGTGTATGACTATGTGACTATGTGGTGATTTTGTTTGTCCAGCGTCAGTTACTGGGCAAAGCAGAGGTGTGGAATAACAAGACAGTGTAGAATTTGTGACTGTCATGTTTGGACGAAGTTTATGGGCTGCGAGGAAGAAAGTGCCACTATCCCCTTGGTAAAGAAGGGGAAGAAGAGAAGTAGAGGAAGATGAGATTGGTCACTGCCATGTTTGGACGATGTTTATGGTCTGCGAGGAAGAAAGTGCCACTATCCCCTTGGCAAAGATGAGGAAGATGAGATGTACCTGAGTGTAGAAGAGGAGGAGTGGTGAAGAGGAAGTGTTTTCAGATTCTTATTACAGTTGGTAGTGTGCGCGTGTGTTGTGTATCTTCTCTTGTGTTTGTGTTTGCTGCGCCACATTTCTGAATACAATTAGTGGTAGTTGTTGGAATTGAGAACAGTAATTTGCCTGAATAACTGAGGCAGAAAATTATTTGCATTGCTTAAACACATCCTAAAATACAATGCTTGATGAGATTATGGAGGAGGAGGTGCAAGATGAGGAGGAAATGCAGGGAGGTTAATCGGTAAAGAGACTGGTTTGTTACCGTGCACTTGGGGAGAGGGGTAGGTGGGTATAAAAGTTATGGGTTAGAGAGGGATGGGTGATGACAGTACAGTCACATCACAGACATGCCACATCACATCACTTCACAGTCATATCACGTAGCATAAAAAATCATAGTCTTTCGATCAGTCCTGTGCTTTTCATAAAGCGGAGCAGTGCCTGGAAGGCCTTCACCGCACAAGATCGCCGTGGCCAGGGACCTAGGATCTTAATTTAAGTTAGTGGGCGTCCATCTAGACGCTCAAGCGCACGGCGGAGAGACTGTCTTTCTTCGCTGTATATGGGGCACTCACAAAGAATGTGGCCTGTAGTCTCGTCGCACCCGCAGTTTGTACATGCAGGGCTATTTGCCATACCTATCACAAAAGAATAACAGTTTGTAAAGGCTACACCAACCCACAGGCGGCACAGCAAAGTTTCTTCATATCGGGGTAGACCAGGTGGAAGCCGGAGCTTCAGGTCACGGTCCAGGGATTTTAAGCGGCAGTTCGCAAAATGGTCAGAATTCCACCAGGAGAGCGTGTTTTCCTGCGCAAGTGCGTGAAGCCTGCCTGCTGCGTCTGCCCTGGAAAATGAAATCAACACACAATCGCTGTCTTAGTGGGCTGTTCGTGCCACCTCGTCAGCCCGGGATTGCCCGCTAGGCCGCTGTGTCCTGGAAGCCATTGGTAGATTATGTCATGTCCTCTATTTTTGGCATAGTGATGAAGTTGTCGTATTTCCGCGATGAGTTGCTCATGGGCTCGACGGTGAAGAGCTATTTTTAAGGCTTGCGGGGCTGCTTTTGAATCTGTGAAAACAGACAATCATTGAGGGATTTGCTGACTGATATGCCTAATAGCGAGACGTAGAGCGGTTAGTTCTGCTGCTGTAGAAGACGTACGGTGAATTGTCCTAACTGGTATTTCTGTAGTAATTCCAGGTATGACCATGGAGCCTGAAGAACTCAAGGCATTCACTGAACCGTCGGTGTATAACGTGCATACGATTTGCATGGTGCTCATGGAAGTATTCAAGAGTGATTTGTTTTAGTTCTGTCGGCGATAGCTCGACCTTCTTCCTGATGCCGGGTGTTGAAAGAAGCACGTGTGGTTGATGCAGGCTCCATAGTGGAGAGGACGGTCTAGATGCGGGTGTAAACTGGGACGGCAGAATAGCGCGATGCGCATCAACGGTCTCTGTAACGATGTACTACGCGAACTGGTAATAGGAAGACCGGCCAAATGATGACAGGGAACCCAGGTGATGTGTCGGAAATATGCCCTCAGGGCGTCAACTGTTAGGTAGGTAGATATGGGATGCTCCTGAGGAATCAAAATGGTGAATATGATGTGAATATGGGATTACAAAAAACGTATGTCTAGCATGACAGCGATGTTTCATTTTATCCCAATCACAAGTTCCTTCAAACACTAGTTTAATCCTGTGGTGAAAAGTTGTTTGTCACACATTTTATATTTCAATATCTATAAAATGTTGCTGTTTTGCGAATTTACTTCTAAATTTCTCAACAGTCACATAAGTTGCTTTTCTTTTCAAAAATTTACATTTTGTATTCCAAAATAGCACATATAAAAACACCAATATCTCTCAAATTTAGGGTGCTAGGGTTCAATGCATTAAATGAGAGTTGACTTAAGATATCAAGTACAATGCTGCTAAGAGTCCAATTCATTGTATTCTGGCTCATCCAGTTCTCTACAAAAATACCGTGTATGACAGAGAAGAATATTTGAAACAAGCAGTTAAGCAGCACAAGATCGACATGGGTGCTCCAATGCATGACTCCTCAATGCAGTTACAATTGCAATTTGCTTGGTCATGTGGCAGTTTGTTAAAACATAATTTGACCACATATGGCAATTGAAAAAAAGAAGGGGATCATTTCTGCTTTTATTACGACATATAAAAGCAGTCGGTGGGGTTTTTGTTATCGGCCTAGCATTCAGAGACTGTGGAAGCTTTGCAGTTTTTTACGTCGTATTTGGTTTAGCAGAGATAGTAAGTGGATGCAGAAAAAGAAATATGAGTGGGGAATATAACGGGATGACACTATTCAGAAATTAAACTAATGGACCAGGATGCACACTGCGCATTACAAGTTTGAAGCCCAGGAGGTGGGCCGGTTGTGGGCAGGTAGTAGTAAAGGGCAGTCCCCTGAGAGGTGGCGGCAAGACCACCGCCATCCGTTATGGGGAAAACCCTAGCAAGTAGTCAGGCAAAGCTGCACACATATAAGACCAATAGCAATAAGAGCACAAGCAACGTGCCTCTGAATTAGCAGCTGCACTGTTAATTTCCTCTTGTCTTGCAGCCCACCCCTCCTGCACTGTAAGCAAGCCTGCTCATGTTTTGCCGAACTCAGAAGCATATGCAAATAAAACCAAAATGTTCTCTAAAAATGACAAAACTTGAAAGAGTACTTCATGATGTTCTCATTTCAGTAAATGTCTTGCTCTAGGGTTAAACAATAAATTCATTGCAGCTGCGAATAAAGTGAGTTGGCAAGCAAATGGCACATCTCATAGCCTTGGGGAGAGATAACTATTATAAATGTTGCTTTGAGCAAAGTAAATAGCCTTTTTTCAGTGAAAGGAATATCACACCTACACGGCTGAAGCTGTTGTAGGCAACCAGCAATGTACAAGCAATCAGTAACTGCATGTCAGTATGACCAAACACACACATTGCAGGCAGCTGTAATGAAGGGAGAGTGGAAGGTAAATAGCCCGAGCAATACTGAATGGTTTTCTTCTCTGAAACCTCAATATATGCTTCTTGCGATTTCTTGTAATGCAAACATAATCAAATATGATAAATATTTTATCGCTTAAAGCCACTGCACATCCCAAGTCGAGTGTTGCTCGAATGACAACTACTTCGTCATTTCAATAAGCTATGTCCGTCATTATTTATTTATTTATTTATTTGAACATACTGCAGGCCCTTTTCGGGCCCATGCAGAAGTGTTTACAATGCATCACTGTGCTCAAACAGAGTAAAAACAAAAAAAAATACAGAGATGTTCTCTGATCCACACACAAAGAAAGTGTAGGAGAGAATTAAACAGAAAAGTCAATTTTTTCGATATAATTAAGAAACATTTCCACGGACGTACACTTCACCGCATCTTCAGGTAATTTATTCCAATATGATGTAGCATCTGGAAACAGGGAGTACTTGTGGATATTTACACGGCTGACTGGTTGACGAAGTGCTTTACTATGGTTAGTTCTAGACGAGTGTTTGAAAGGCGGGTGTAAGTATTGTGAATTGGTTATTTTGAAGTGGCCGTGAAGAAGTTGGAACAAAAACTTTAATCTTGAAATGATTCTTCGCTGTGACAGGCTTTGTAAATTTGACTGAATTATTAGACTGGTAGCGCTAATTTGGCGTGAATACTTTGAATAGACAAACCTCACTGCTAGTTTTTGGATGCGCTCTAATTTGTTGATTAAATTTTTTTGATGGGGGCTCCAGACTATATCTGCATATTCTAGGGTTGGTCTTATAAGAGTTTTATAGGCATTGAGTTTAATATGGGCCGGCGTGTTACGGAGCTTTCTCCTTAAATAATGTAGTTTACCTTCAGCTTTAGAACAAATAGATTTGATGTAGGGCTCCCAGCGCAGGTTAGATGTTAGGATGAGTCCCAGATACTTCACCTGATCATATTTTTTAACCTGTGTGTCACCAAGTGTGTATGTAAAACTTAGAGGCTGCTTCTTATTAGTGAATGTGATGCTTTTGGTCTTATCTGCGTTAAGTTTCATTCCCCAGGTCATACACCAAGCGTGGATTGATTGTAGGGAATTGTTGAGGAGAATTTGATCGTCTGATTTTTTTACAGCTATATATACGACACAATCGTCTGCAAAAAGGCGAAGTTGGATCGATGAACTAACACAGGAATGAATATCATTTATAGAAATGAGTGGAAATCAGTGGGACGACGACTTAAAGCTACGGAACGCCATTTTCTGCCTGAAAGGCCATGCTTTGACGTGGTATGAGAATCGAGAAGGCACATTAACATCATGGCTTCAATTCCGCCGTCTTATCATAGAGGCGTATGTCAGCCTGGATAGGCGCGAACGAACAGAACGTGCTCTACAATCTCGGATACAGATGCCAAACGAGTTCGTCATAATGTATGTTGAGGGAATGACAAAACTATTTCGACGTGCGGATCCCAACATGTCTGAAGACAGAAAGCTGCGCCACTTGATGCCTGGGGTTAAAGAACAGCTTTTTGCTGGTCTTGTGCATAGCCCACCTCATTTTTAACAAAGGCGGTCATGATGGAAAAGATCCTGCATCAGCGCTCGGCTGTCTACGACAGCCCAATCCTCGCTATGACTGCTGCCGAGCCTTTTACAGCTGCTGTAAGCGATACTGATGTCACGAAATCGGCGCACATTTTCATCAAGCCGTCACGGCGCGAGGCCCGCGCGGAAAGCTCGAGAAAAACCTCCTTCCCCGCGCGAGAGAGCGCGTAGCTTTGTACGCGTCGCCGTCGCCCTCTTTCTCATCACCCGGCGATGACGCGGACTCATCAGCCTGGAATACGCCAGAAAGTTCCAGAATGTTCTACGGGTCGTGGCCAATGACGACGCGCGGCTCGACGGGAGGAAGAGCGAGCGCTATAACCAGCGAAGCTAAGTGTGTGTGCGCGCTAGCTTTGGCGCGTGCTAACAGACAGACGCGGCGCGCCTTATTTAGAGAGACCGCGCCGCTTGTGTAGTCAGTCAGTCAGTCAGTGGTTGTGGCGTGTTCACCAGTGCTTCGACTGGACTCCCGGGGATCACCCGCTGCTGGCAAGCCCACGGACCTGCAAGGGAGCGGCGCTCGTCTCGTATGGCGGCCACATCGTGACTCGAGGCGTCGGACTGCAACAGCGCCCGGTGAACAATTTGGCGTTTGTTTATGTAACTCTCTCGTGTTTCATCTCTGTTGTAAAGCCTCTAAGTTATTGAATCATTCTGTAGTTGCATGCTTAGCGTTTGTATTCTGTGAACCTCTCGTTTGTGCATTTCAAGTGATCTTGTGTATTCCTTTGTATCGTCTCTTGCTGTGCATAAACTGTGTTTTGTTTGTTAGTTCTGACTCCGATCTTTACTCTGGTTTGAACCGGCGACAGCTGGGCACCAAACAGCCACCCCCTTCTGTCACTACAAGGTATCTGAATTCCGGCTGAGCTTGCCACGCAGGTCGAGGGCATCTCCTTTGCGACCGGAACAGCTCCCCACTCACTCTAAGGGTGTCTGGGAGTGTGCGCACCGTTAAGGGCGCATCGTTAATAATACCTCCATAATTATTAACGGGTGACAACTGACCACCTCCGAAATCTTATTCGTGCAATTATACGCGAGGAACTGCAGAAGGTTTGTGGCACGCTCCAACCCACGGGTGATTCTCTCGCACATATTATCCGTGAAGAGATTCAGCAAGTCACGAGCCATCTCTGCATATTGCTGAAGCGCAAAGTATCCCTGTTCCTGATTATCCTCGTCCGACTTACGCTGACATTCTCCGACGCCCAGTTCCAGTCCAAGATCCGTTGTCTACATTACCACCAACCCAGTGCATGCCCGTCCAGCAGCCAATGCAATACATTCTGTACAGCAACCAACGCGGTACGTGCGGCCACCGCGGTCACACATACGACGAACGGACATCTGGCGGGCCCCTGTAAGCCGCCGCCTTTGCTACCACTGTGGGGAACCTGATCACATTTTCTGGTGGTGCCAGTTATTTTCAAGGTGTGCGAAGGCTTGGGGAATGGATGGGCTTCCCTGTACAGCAGGTGTTCTTGCTGTTTCTTCAGCTGCCTTCGCTCGTACCAAGTGGTGTTGGTGACCACCGCTGCGTCCGTGGCTCAGTGACACATTGCGGTGCGGAGATGACGACTTCTCTTCTCGGACTGTACACGTTTATTTACACTTTTTACAATTGGCGTATTTACACAAATGTCGGATGCGACATCAAACGTAGAGGGCTAACTGCGACTGGTGAACGATCTGAGGTCAGAGGCTAGCAGAATCAGGCCTTGGCCTCCTGCTACACTTTAGGCCGGAGTCC
>JAJIZL010030283.1:0-40385 GCA_023969395.1 Amblyomma maculatum
AAAAGGCGAAAATTATCATGGGTCGTCGAAAGACAGGCTACCATGAAGGAAGTATATGTGAACTTTAATTTATGTGAAAGCTTAAGACTGAGTAAACGAATGGATTCGTGCTGGTTCATCAACATTAACTGAATAACGGTATTTTCAATTTAAAGACGGCCTTCGCACAAATATATTGTTACGGACGACAAGGAAGAAGAAGCGGGCAGTGGCGCGGGAAGGAGTGTTCGCGCTAGGCCCGCGAACATTCATTAAACGTCATCTACCATCGCCATCGGTCATGTTCTGTCTCCTGTCTTCATCGGCTTGCCGCTTCGTAACAATATTGTTACGGACGAAGGAGAAAGAAGGCAGTGGCGCGGGCAGGAGCGCGCGCGCTAGGCCCGTGCACAGATTCATTAAGCGTCGTCTCACGACCATCGAGCATTTTCTCTCAGTCCTCTGTTCTCCTGTATTCATCGGCTTGCCGCTTCGTAACATTTGGTTGAAGGTGCGGCGTACGGCATCCCCATCCTCGCCTAGGAGCATCGACGCCATCTATAAGCCGGGAATTATCGACCGAGGGCCCAGGGACATCGCCATGCAGCTTCGCCCCAGCCCTTCAAGCGCAGACAGGACCAATTACCACCGCCCAAGCCCCAGCCCGGACCTGAAGACAAGGAGAACAGACAGAGCAATCAGAACCTAGACGAAGGACCCGAAAGACCCGAATGACCCGAAGGAATCGTGGACACAAACACGCAACCCCCGCCAAAGCTGCCCGTCATGACCCTGAGCCATCGTTCCCAAGGACTCTGGTGACGGATGGTTGACAGCTCCTGGGGAGGCGGATCACCTACGCCTCTGACATCGTACCGGCAAGCCGTTCTATTATTACTTCTTCCTCTTATTCAAGCATCCAGACACGCCCCTTATCATGCCATGGAATCAGCATCGGTAAACTTCCTCGTCTACGATCGGGACGATCGTTTGGTAGCCCCGGGTCATAATACGGACAAAGGAGGAAGAAGAAGGCAGTGGCACGGGCAGGAGCGCGCGCGCTGACCCGCACACAGATTCATTAAACGTCATCTCACGACCATCGAGCATGGGTACCTCGAGCGAACGACTGCACGAACTCGGGGTGCATAACACGTGGGCAGAATTGGCGGAGGCAGTGCTAGTCTCCCATTTAGAGGGACTAAGCACGACAAAGACGGGCAGGGTAATCCTTGCAAAAGTAGGCCTCAACCCAGACAGAGGAGTTAAAAGAAAGTCCCAATTAATAGTGAAATCAGGAATGCCTTGGTAGTCCCCCCTTCCCTAGAAATATGCATTCAGAATTTAATGTCGAAAGAAGGGCCAAACGACCCGAAACTCTAGAGCGACGGTTCAAGCACATGGGAGCAAAGGAAGCAGTCTATGTTGATGCGACAAGTGGCAGAACAGTTGCGGTGGTAGCTTCGGTAGTCGATGGCCGAGGGGCACCGGTATCCGCGGCAGCCATGAGAGGCCGCAACACAGAGACTGCGGAGGAAGTTGCGATAGCGCTAGCTTGCGTAGGAACGGAAGCCAAGTTCAGAATTAGCAACAGCAAAACTGCCATTCAAAATTTTGGGAAGGGAAGGTTATCGCCGGAGGCGGCCAAAATCCTCACCCAAAGAACGCTGAATAGAAAAATTCAGTTAATTTTGACACCCGCTCACGCTGCCTTTCCTGGTAATGAGGCGGCTCACGACCTAGCCCGAGCTGTCTACTTCCGGGTAGCCGTCGAGCCCCCCGAACACTGGGCATGTGACGAGCGTCTGCAAAATTACGGGAAAATCATCGACCATTATAAATTGAAACGTACACTGGTACCCCCGCCAGATGTTAGACTAAACAATAGAGGAGCTGTCGCGTGGAGGCGGCTACAAGCTAATATGTTCATGAACCCGGTCTTGGCGTTTCACGCGCTACCAGACCTTAGGGACAATGATCTGTGCAAACACTTTGGGGCGAGAGAGACCCCCGACCACATAATTTAGGATTGCCCACAATCTCCAGGGATAGGACAAAATATTACAAGTAGAGAAGCCTGGGATACCCTGCTGCGAAGCGGGGACCCTGCGATCCAGTACCGCAGCATCCATCTGGCGGAAGAGGCCGCAACAAGCAAAGGGCTACATGCCAGCCTCTAATCCGCGGACGCACGACTTCCCGTCCTCTTCCCCGGGGCGAGGAAGAGGATGCCCATTTCCGATGAAATTAAGAGTTGTACAACCAATCAATCGAGCATCTTCTCTCTGTCCTCTGTTCTCCTGTTTGCATCGGCTTCACTCTTAGCAACAATATTCAACAGCAAATGTTTAGTTTCCTCTTTTATAGGTGTATGACGCTCCTAAGCAGCGTTTTAATCTGTGTCGCATAAACTCAATAAAGTTTAACGTAATTCGTTTCAGAAAATCCTGCGTCGGCGCTGTAATCAGTGTGTTGAGAGAAACTCTACGGGCATGCCACTGGCAGTTGGTACCTGGCGAGAGATATGGCTTTGCACTGATAGGTCGTCGCGCTGCGCGACATCACGAAACTACATACCATTAGTGACTTTGCAGTACCTGCCGACTCGATGTCCTCCTTTTATATGGGAGGCGATACCAGAGGAACCCTAGCAAGCGAATTAGACCCACTGTGCCCTTAGGCCACGTAGACGATTAGTACACCATGGAGAAGTCGTATTTTACATATAACTCGGGCAGTTTTTCGCTTGAGGTTGCCTGCGAAATATGCTGATGAATATGGTTTGTGTAATTCAAGCACAATATAAGACACTTGTAACCAAGCTAACAATGTCCTTAGAGTAGAACAGAATCCATAGCAATCATCAAGGTCTTCAACTGCCGGAATGCCACCAGCGTTCTCGAGTCGACCCTAGAGGAGGACCTGAACTCTCCTACAGTTATTTTATGCAAACCAGAAAGATTACTTATTAAAGCCCAGGAGCCGAACTCCCACAATGAGACATGCGCGAATTAACAGGAGCACATACAACCTTGTTCAACGCTTCATTAAAGAGAACTTACAAGCTTTCCAAACCTACGATTTTAGCAATGTGTAAACAAATTTCTTTTAGCTACCATATTGTATTTTTGACTGGAATTTCACTTCATTATTCAAACTAATTACTCCCCCTGCTTAGGCAGACAGAACAAGGTCAAGAGCAACGCCAGCATTAATTGCCAATGAAGCGAAACACGATGTTTACCAAATTTTTTAACGACCGTGCTGCAATTACTCAACCCTGAAAGATGTAGGAATTTCGCCATAGATAATTAGTTTTCAGCTTCGTTGCATATCTGCAAAGAAAGCGCATTACTTTGCCGTGATTATGGACGCAAATTGCAAAACACGTTCCTGATTGCTGTAAGCGTCAGGCCGCCGCGCCCGCTAGCAGCGGGTAAATGTATTGCTAGGGAAGGTAGCGGACAATTATTAATCCAAACAGGAGCACCTACTCGAGATTAAGCACACGTTGTCGTACAAATTCGTAAGAAACGTGTACAAAGCACTTACAATCTGCTCAGGATGAATTCGCAATCATTTGCAAAACAACTTTGTTACCGTGCACATAGAGATGCAGGTGTTTAGCAAGGAATTCACATGATCAGGTTCGACTGTGTGAACCGTTCGTTTTGAGTGGTGGAAGCCAAACGGAGGCTGCTGTAATTTTTATGGCTGGCAATGTTGACTGTGAAATAATGATCTCGTAAGCTGTCATCATCCGCAAACATAAGGGAAGTATGAAGGCAGTGCTTAAAAGTTCTGGTAAAGTTTTACATTACGACTTGCATACGGATGCAAAGCGCAAGGTTGTGGTGTGAAGATCAAAATATATTGATTGCCTAAATATTAGCACACATGACGAAACAGCCGCTATTTCCTCATTTTTGTTTTTAAGGGAAAAGGTTTTTGCCCTCTGCTTCAACGGACTGTCATTGCCGGAGCATGTGGAAACAAAATATAATGCTGATTTCAATAGGTTTTCAGTGAACTCCGCAAAAAGTCCCAGATCAATTAAAAACTACGCAAATTTGTGGCACTGCAGTCAGGAATCTCCAACAAGGGGTCCGACGTTGGCATGAGTAGGAAATATTCCTTGATAAATGTTATCGAATTTCTTGTTACCTTGTGCATCATAAAAGCGTAATATCAGGGGTTGGGTTCTTCATTTCTACGGATCAAGCTTTTAGACAGCAGTGGGTGTAACGATGGATGCTCAAATATGTGCGCATAGAAATATTCGTCACAGTGTCCAAAAGATGCACAACGTGCGCTCAAACAACACTCGCTTCAATGCGTAGCGTATCCTCCACCACAGTTTGATAGCTGCAGTATATCAGGATGAACAAAATTTGTGGTCTCGTATGCTGCTTGCTAATCATTGTGATTAAAACCTAGCCTCTGTTCAAAGGTATAAATCTGGGCTTTTTATTATCACATAATAATTGACCTGTTACTTCAAAGAAAATGCATAAACTGTGAATAAGCCTTCTCCCCAAACTTGAGAAGAAAAGAAAAGCCACCCTTGATGCGCATAAAGGCACCTGTGACGTGAAGAAATACCGGTATTCGTTCTTTTAGTCTTCATCTTCACACATTAAAATGCAAACAACGTAAACGCCTTCTCTACGTTCTGTTCATGAGTTAGAAAAGAGTGAAAGAAGGAAACACACGAGCAGCCGGAACACCGACAACGCTGTGGTCGTCTACCAGTGTGCGCTGATCTGTTAAACATTTTTCGTTGTACTTATGCAGAAACACGCTGTCGATGCCATTTACATGAATTCCTTTTGACTAATATCCAACCGAAGTACCGGCGCTGAGGCCTATGGGTGGAGGAGCATCTGCACGCAAATGAGAAGCCCTGGAAGAATTTTGACGGCTCTACCTCTAAGGGAAAGAAATTGTATGGTGACCAAACTAGTGTCACTGGGACGAGGTTGGACTTGATCTCGCGGTGGAAAGGCGGCTAGGCGAGGGTCCAAGTCTAGTCTAGACTTGCATGCTATAATGTATCTTTAGCTTCCCTAAGATTCTTCCACCTTCAACACAACTGACGTCCGCACCAAATGGAAACAAAACAAAAACGAGAGGTTTAAAAACAATTTTGCGGACACTTCAGCTTCGTTTCAAGTCTATACCGCTAGAGCGGTAACAACTCCCGTACACTACTCCTCTGGCGCATCTTCGTATGCTCATGACGTATTTCCAAAACGCTTAAAAACTAAAATTCTAATTTTGCCGCTATTATCTTACAAGTACTCTTTAGCATAGTCATAAAGTCGTGAGCTAGCATAATGTTTGAAAGATCCCACCCCTTCTTCGATAAGACAACAATTCGTAAGAACGCGTCCGCGCAGACTAGGGGAAGAATAGCTGAAACAGAATTCAACGCTCCTGGAAGATTCGATTCCCTTCATCTTATCATCTGAATAGAGAAACCAGTCTTACCTTCTTATCATCTTATCATTAAAATAGAGAGAGAGTCGACGACATCTACGTCGGATTGCTTTAGAATGAGGTCTTTAGCGCGGTCGCACTCATATTTCTCCTGGCCCTTTGTAGTTACAAAATATATGGAACTGTACGCTTCCTCTGTCACCTCTCTTGGTTTTAGACATATTTCAGTCATTCGAATCACCCCTGTTTGCAACTTGAATAAAGCCGCATGAACTGCATCCTACACCCATTTTAGCCGGCCTTCAAAACGCCTTCTTCTGGAAAGTAAGACATACTAAACCTGTTGTTGACACCTTTTACAAGCGGTAGAAGTTAAAAGGTTTATAGCATTCCGAGCAAAGCCTACGTCAACGCATTTTGAATACCTCGGTAGGCGCGATGTTTACTTGGTACACGATGTATACACGATGTAATTGAAAAGCGTTTCCCACTTGTTTTCAATTTGACAATAATTGCAATTAAAATAAGTATGACCAATCGAGGCACTGAGAGAAAGATGAAAAGCAAACAAAGATGATATTGTCCCTAAAGTTCATATTATCTAAAAATATTTGTCCTCTGTTATATTATATACACGGAATTTAACTTTTTCCTTTTCGAAATCAGTTCCGTAACAAGCAATGTTACCGGTATATCTTGTTCTGTTACCGCAGTTTTGCATTCATATTACGTTATATGTAAACTTTTCATAACATAGCTTAATTTTTGTGCTATTACACAACAGTAGTACATTTTCTGGTCACTTGATGGAAGTTAAGCTAATACCAGTTAACGTGTAACCTGTTGCCTTGTCAATCGTACATGTAAAGCTTTTTTATTATGTGCGTTGGCTTGCGCAGAAAAATCTTTTTTGTAAATTTCTATGTAAGAACATCACTACGAACTGCATATGAACAGAGTACTAGTATGGCGCGAGCTGCCTTTAGCTTCTGTCTTACAACACACATTTCATTTTGTCTTCTAGTACAACAATAGCGTATATGAATCAGCGAAACCTGCTACAACCTGAGCGCAGCCGTGACGATCCACATTCAGCAGTTAAATCTCCTTCTGGTTTCGCATTCCTGCCCACTAGTAATAAACGACTCATTTTTTTGGCTGCCGTCACCTAAATTCCCCCTGTTATAGACGCCGCACGGAAGCGCTTTAGCCCCCTGTCTTCACATTCTACCTGAAAAGCTACAAGTTTCCCTCTTCCTATCTGCTGTTCGCCCTCGCACTTTATTTTCAACTATTCAACATTTGAAGAGGGAAGGTGGGTTTCTAGCCCTGCAGCTTGTCTTCTTTCAGCCATGGAAATGGAAAATTTAACTTGTTCAGCAGAAATGAGATGTTCTCTCTCCACTGTGGGAGGGACAATCGAATTAAATTTCACGATTAACGAACGTATGAGATTCCTTATTGGAATAAAGCTCGTATGGATGAACCAGTCCTGCACAATCTTCCGCGTTAAATCGATCGGAGTATCAAAAGAACGGCGATCAAGCAATGCCACACCGGCGATCGCGATAAAACCAACCACGACGAACAGTCCTCATGCATTTAGCGGAGTCAGCCGTATTCTAGCCACTCTTTGTACGCCCTCTCCGTGCACTTCTCCAGAGGCCAGAAACGTACACATTTCGGTTGACTCAGCGAAGCCCATACTTCTTGTAGCTTTGCAAATCTGTATGCGCATACGTGCGCTCAAGAGCATTTCTGCGATATGCATTTGTTCCCACGAGCTTTCCACCACGAGCTGTCACCGATACATTTTGTGTGACAGATTAAGCTGGAAAAGAGATTCACAACTCAGTTTCAGGTTTATTCTATTAGCCTATTAATCCCACAGCGCAGTTTAGAGTGGACGTAGGCTCATTTTTTATTTCAGCCCTATCATGGTACGTTCAAGCGTCAGTCTCGACAAGTACTAAGAATTGTCTATAAATGTGACCATCTCAATAAGCAAAGGAGGTTATTTTGTGCTCATATATGCATGCTCCCTTTATCATCATCGCCATCATCAGTTCCCTGACACTGACTGCAGGGAGAAGGCCATTTCTCTATCCTTATATGCGCGCCATTATTTTAGTTACATAAATCAACCTTTTTACATTGTCATGAAGGTGACGGCTACCATAAGAAATTGCCAAACAGTAGGTTCTGAAAATCCCAACCCGCAGTTGTTAAGGTATCTTCCTGAGCCTTGGGTTTTTAAGATTGTTAGCTCCTACTACTTATATCTGCCGGTGTCTCGTCCATTTCTCCGCTACTCTTAGATTCAAGATGGCGACGAAGTCACGTGATGATAGATGCCGAATTGCAAATAATTCCTTAGCTACCACTTACCCATTCATACCATTGAGTCCACCATCTGATTCGCCATGTGCGACGTCATGAATCCCCAAAGCCAGGTGACCTACGACCCCGCTCCATCGCTGCATTAACTGCTATACTATCGATCGGCTTTATATAAAAGACCTAGGAATGGTTGCGTGTGTGTTGCCGCTTATAATCACCATTGTTGGCAAAATTGTGATCCACCCATTTAGAATACAGGATTCCGAATATGTAGCACAAATCGGTACCATGTGGTGAACTTAAGTGATTTTCGAGCTTAATCTTAACATGCGCGAACAATTAGCGCAGATGACTTTACTTTCTGAAACGCGTGACGGAGCACGCCCACTGGGAAGCCATGGCGTGCAAACCAGTGGCCGTAGAGAGATAGGAGTGGTACCGAACGAATCGCTTGTTGATTAAGTACACACTGACGTAAGAATTGAAAACCTAAGGCTAATTTCTAAAACTGGAGTTAACACTCTTAAAAACGAAGCGCTCTTAATAATGAAAGATGTACTGGTGTTAACGTATATATCACTGGAAGTCTTTGGGCTTCCAAAAAGAACAATATTGATGCGTTGCTTCATTAGTCAAATATTTTATATGTAATACACCTTTTTATAGTCCGCATTAAAAAGAGCAGGAAACTAAATTTACGGCGTCAAGGTTAGGACGCGGTAGTGTTTTAAACATACGTATCAGGTTTTCGCCTGTTTATATTTGTTTTATAACACCAATACTCAGCAGCAGCAAGCAATGACTTCTCATTTTTAACAATTTGACACCTTTAAACGCTTTGTCAAAAATTTTAATTCATCATTTGGGGAAGTAAACATTCATTTTCGGAATTGGTGTTTTCACGCGTTGGCTTTTTAATCTGATCTATTTGACAACCTTTCGAACACCATTTTTAATTTTATTTCGCCTTTTCATTCATAATCAATCGAATAATTACAACAATTTCATTAATTCGCCATTGCCTATCACACTGCGAATTGATTTGAATAAAAGTGATCAATAGTGGGTGGCTTTATACAGCAGCAGGTATATGCACTGAAACCACCTTTCCCATCTTCCAGTCGTCCGGTATCATGACACCCTGTAATAACTGCGAAGATACATACGTACCACATGTTATGTGTAGAAGTAGAAAGGAACCACAGGGAGCAGAGGTAGAGGATGTAGATGTATATGCCCATTCTTGGTGCCCTCGTTCAGCCGCTGCAGTCGTTCTTCTGTGCTGTAGATCTGTGTAACAACTGTTATAATATAATGGAGGAGTACGTTTGGGTGTTTTTTAGAAAATTGTTGGTAATGCTATCAGCACCAGCAGATTTTTTGCAACCACTATTAGCTTAAGAATTACTACACAGTCGATAAGTATAGGATTTATCTGTAAAAGGTCAGGTGAGTCAATAGCAAGAATGGTTACTATAGAGAGGCTTATAAAAACGGGAGGTGTTATTAAGCGGGATGATACAAAACTGCTCATTTCGAGCAGCAGTCTCTTGATCGTTCTTCAAGCATGCGAATTTGAATTCACACATGCAGATCAGGTTCTAACGCTTTCCCGGGCTTTAAGTAAGTAACGAAAGACTGTGTAAAATAATTGTTTTTACCACGGAAGAAAGCATTTTTATAGTCTGTTGCACTGCATTGATAAGCTCTCCATATCTGTCAGTGTTCACTTTCTTCCAACGACGTACGAAGAGTTTGTTTCTTCTTATATGGTAGACGTTTTTAAGTTAAGTTAAACTAGTACGAAGCGGTGGCGTAGCGGTGGCGTAGCGGTAGAACATCCGCCTCGCATGCAAGAGGACCGGGGTTCAAATCCCGGTGCCGCGCAATTCTCCACCGGATGAAAAAAAAAAAAAAATCCGCGTGTCGATGGAATTGCATATACAGGTTTGGGGTGCGACCTGATGCCGATGAACACCTCCGGCAACGCACTCCCTCACCAGAACAGGAGTTGGCCACCCTGGTGCAGTAATTGGCCACAACCTCCTATGATAAGCTCCATAAAACCCCGGCCCTCAGTCACCAGCGGCTGCGGAACAACTGACCACGGCGGCGGTCAGACCTGTGACGCAGCAGGGGGTGCTAAGAAAGCCTGGCTCCGCTGGACAGGCCGCCATTGGAAACTGACCCTGGCAACGTTTAATGCTAGAACCCATGTACAGCATGGTATATGCAGTGGGTTGACCACAAGGATTTCTCCAAGCACACTTTTGAATTTGCAAAGCCTCTTCGGCACTTTTATTTTCTAAATATGTTTATTTCGACCCTTGGCAGTAGAAACAAGAAAACTAGGCGATAAAAGATGGCATACTGCCTATACGTGTCCAGTGAAGAATAAAAATATATCAGGTTATGTCATTGTGTCTACACCACATCTTTGTTCGAGAAGTTCTGCGATATTTTATAAACATTCTGTAGCTAACGTAGGCCTCATGGACCTCCGCATGAACATTTAAACATGTGCGAAGTTCAAAAATTGGAGTGGATATCAAGTAGGCGTTTTCTGATCTTCTCGTATATATGCGTCTCTTCCCTATTCTTCATTCAGAACTTCCGCCCATGGTGCGACAGTGTGTATGCCATCCGAACTTACTAAAAGTAGGAATGCTAGATGTAAGATTTGCATGTAAGAAAGCTGCATGCGCTTCTGGGTAGCAGTATGAATTATTTATTGGTCACTCTTGTCCCTGCTTTCTGCTGCATGTGATCCCCGGCAGTGAAAATGGCATCTTCCCCTACTGTTTCACCTGTTCGCCTTTCACGGTTCAGAAATCAAACCTTCTTCTTGTTCAGTTATTGATACTATTTTTACATTATGAAGACACATAAACTGGTTAGCAGCAAGGAAGCAAGGCTCCAATATGTGCCAGTCAATCACAGTGCATACAGACAATATACCAGTACCCCATGTAGATTTAGAATTCGTTGAGAACTCACATCCTTTTGGCTCAGCCTCATTTGTGTCAACACTTAGCGGGTTACATCACAAAGAACTGTTACAATGCTTTCTGCACGTTTACAGTATAAGGTCAGGAAGAGGGAAATACTTCGGCTCAACCGCATATAATCGAGGGCAGTTTAAATCAGGAGATGCGAATGTAGTCATTTTTTGTAGTGTACATATATTGGACACGCAAATTGTTTTCATGCAGTTCATGACATCAACGAGGTGAAAAGCTCTTTCCGGTGTACAGTAATAACAAGTGGAACCTTTGGGGAGTAATAGGAGAAGTTGTCGTTTCATTGTGGTGCGTGTCTTCTTGCTCTCTTATTATTGCAGTTTTGGCGACAATAGTTCTGCGACATTTTCTCTTATCAAGCTTGACCCTTGGTATGATGGAGGAGCTAGTTTGTCAGTAGCTGTCAGTAAGTTGTCGGCGTAGCCTATATGCCAATCTTTGTGCAGAACAGCATCCGTCTTCGATCAATGTATCATACATAACGTTCTTATCTCCTCACTCCACTCCTCACGCAATGCCTCTCACGGGATAATTATAATTTATTATCCAAAAAGCAAAAAACTAGTGAATGGCTTCATGATGTTGAAGGGCGTACAATGGTTTATTAGCCTACGCTACTTGCTAAAACAATGATTCACAATTGGTTCTACGCTTATCCATATACCCCACTACTGGTAAACATTTTGCATAAAGAAGCCTATTGCTGAGTCATCTAATTTATACAAATTATTGACCGAAGCAATATTTTCAATCCAATTACTGGGCCCTCCATGGTGAGGAAAAGTTCTTCAGTGGCCATGTTTTGAAGCTTGCAGACTCCTATTTCGGCGTATTTTCCATAGCCGGTGCCTCCGTCATATTTGTAAACTTTAGGTCGGCACGCAGTGATTTGGAAAGTATTCAATTTCATTTCAAAAAACAGGGAGAACCTTTGGCTATAAAAAACATTTCCAAACAATAACCAAGTTTCCCGGTTAACTATATTGAGGGACCACACGCGCTCTCTGAACAAGGTGTTGGCGGTTCTTTTTACAGTACATTATTCCGCGCGGACTATTCATTATTGCTTATTACTATTTCTTATTATTCTTAGTATTATGTTATCTTTTATTTATTTATTACAGATTCCTGCAGCAGCCGAAGGCATTATTGCTTGGGAGGAGATGACAAATAACATTGCTAGAAACGCCAGTAGTACAATAAAAATACATCAAAATGAAGAAAATGACGCGACACAAGTGATAATGCAGAATGAGAAACATGCATCTAAAGGGGGCAACTGCGCGACAAACAAAGTGATGAAAACACTCAAAAACAAAGTGATGAGGGAAACACACGCAAGAGAACTGGGCGCTACGTATCACATCTGATAAAAAAATCCCGAAGTAAATTGTTATTGCACAGTTATTCATTATTGCTAGCTTTATAGAAACTGCATAAAAATAGGGTTCCAATTCCAATTGTTGTGAGCTCAGGAAGAAATAATAAATGCAATGACAAGAAACTCCACTTTAGCGATAACTAATTTGTTTAAACTCCCTCCACCGTCATCATCAGCACTATGAGCCGAATCAGCTACACTGGAACGTTAGTTTGGGGTAAGAGCTGCGCGGAGGGATGGCCAGAGTTGAAGTCCCCGTTCACTTTGAGGCCCACATTCGTAAACTCGTGACGAACAAGGGCTTGGATTAGGGCTATGGTAGCATCTGCCGGCTCAGGAGTAAGCGCAACGGGTGTCATATCGTTTAGCTCTTGGTAAACAATCCTGGTCAAGTTGGACGAATGAGACGGCTGGGGCACTGTTGGGCTCCGACGCTGCATGGTTATATACAAAAAAACAATACACACACAAGAAAAACAAACCAAGACGTTAACATAGCAGCTGCATCTGGTAATCGGTCGAAGCGGGCAGGAATACGACGGCGTTTTGCTTACTCAAATGGCAGGTAAACATAGAAGACTGAGTAGACCATCGTAAAGTCTTTGCGAAGTAGGAGATAATAATAATAATAATAGTTATAAAAATAATAATAATAATTGGTTCACAGGAAGGGGAAGGCGCAGTATCTATCAAACCTGTTTCTATGGGCACCTGAACCGCGCCGTAATGGTATAGAGAAAGTTTGAAGTGAAAAGAAAAAGAGAGAAAGAGGAGCCACAGTGGAGGGCTACGGAGTAATTTCGAACACCTGGGAATTTTTAACGTGCATGGACGCCTCTTCGTTTCGCCTCCATCGAAACGCAGCCGCCGATGTCGGGATCGAACAGAAGTAGATTAAAAGCGTCTTCCACAATTCTCTTTAATATGTGGCCAACCTTCTCGGACTCGGAGAGGGTTTTTCTACTTTCCGAGCATCCGACGGGTCCGCGGAATTTTTGCCAGCACCCAAGGCATACTCGGTCATAATAGAAAACTATAGAGGAAGAAGAATGCGATATCCCCCACCGCACAGTTCTCTCACCAGAGCGGAAACTGTCATATGGAGACAATTACAGACGTGTTCATACCCAAACCTACACATACTAAACAAAATGCACCCTACCATATACGCAGACAGATGTCCGTGGTGCGATGAAAAACCAACACTATATCACATCACATGGGCATGTCAAAACATAGATGTGGTCCCCAAAATTCGAAACCCGAGTGCGGAGCAATGGGAATCTCTGCTGTCCAACGACCGCTGCGAAGACCAGCAAAGTCTGGTACAGCGAGCCCAACGGGCGGCAGCAGCCAGCGGAGCCCTGGACTGAGGGCAACCGACCATTGTGAAAAAGTGGACGAAGTCGACGGAAAAGACTCTTGTGGATACAACAAGCAGACATCTCTGAAGACGTCCAAAAACCGCCAAATATTATAGGGCTAAATAAAGTTTTTCCTCCTCCTCCTCCTCCTCAGACCCGGATATGTCGCTGCCCACTTTGCGGCATATCGCTAGAACGTCTTCAATATAGGACGAATATGAATTCGTCGAGGACTGAGTTCGAGATGCGAGATCTTTTTATAGCGCCGAGCTTGCGTTCGTATGACTTGCCAAACCTATATCAAATTCGTCTTGCACATATCCCATGATGCGAGATCATCTTCGTGCTTCTCAAACCAGAGACGCGCCATATCCGCCAGATAAACAATGACGCTCGCAAACATGAGGATCGCGTCCCAAAGGTAGTGCTTGTTGCGCGCTCGCGCATATTCAGCCAGTCTTCAATGTCGACGTGGTCCGTGCAGCTAAAAGTACCCGGATCAAGAGGCTACGCCATGATGACGGTGGGAGTTGGTTGTGCCGTTGCAGAAGGTGTCGCGTCGGATGGCATAGTGCTAGCACCAAGCTGGCGGCCACTACGGAGATCCAGGTTTGGCTACTAAAGTGCTCCCAGCAAATCCTAAACTAAATGTTAGGGAAAAGTTCACGGCGGTAACCGCAAGGGTTGACTGTCAGGGACACACCAACAGAATGAACCCAGCTCATAGTCAGCGTCTTCTTTCTCACAACACCACACCAGACACCAGCATGTCATCATCGTCACGGTAGTACATACTAAAAAAATATTCAACGTCTTTAAAATAGAGAACGGTCCTGACTCTCCCCTGTACGTATTCGTTCCTAAGTATTTCACAGATATGAAATGCTTCAGGAATGAGACTGCCTCTTTGTGTAATTAGGGCTTCTTATTTACATTAATTACAGGTCGAATCAGGATGGGAGGTAATGTCTTAAAAAGGTGGCCGCTGTCGGATGCAGCTAAATACTCATCCTTAGTTTGGTGATTTTAGCAATTGGAATATAGCGATACCTTGCCTTATTTATCGGGTGAACATATTGAAGAAAATGTGCACACTCTGCTCATTAACCTGGGAGACACACTGATAAATGTTCTATCCTGTCCGTTAAGTTAGGGACATTCACGATTTGACGCTTGTTGATCAAATCTTTCATCTACACCGCCGTGGTGGGTCAGTGGTTATGGCGCTCGACTACTTTTCCCAAGGTCGCGGAATCGAATCCCGGCCTCGGCGGCGGCTTTTCGATGGAGGCGAAACATAAAGCGCCCGTGTGCTGTGAGATGTCAGTGCACGTAAAGAACCTCAGGTGGTCTAAATTTCCGGAGTCCGAAATTTCCGGAGCGACCGCAGATGGAGCCCCTCTTCAAGCCGTCGGGTAAACCCGGTCGGTAGCCACGCCGAGCCGCAGATGGCGCGTCTTTGCCATAGCAACAAGAGCGACAGCGGATGAGCCCCCTCTTTATAGACCACTATACTCTCGTCAAGCCTTCGGGTAAACCCGGTCGGTAGTCAAGCCGCGCCGCAGCTACAGCTGCGCCTCTGCCGAGTGAAAGCCTTGGCGTCGCTGAGGAAGCGGCGCTGCGCTCTCGCCAGATGTTTCGGAAGGTGGAGAGTAGGTGGGAACTCAGTATAAAGAAATTTGTGTTCGCTCGCTTTGGCCGACCATTTGACATGCTGTAAGATAAACAGAAAGAGAAGCTACGTCGGCTTGCTGCAAGCAATAACGGGATCATGAGACGGGTGAAGAGCGCGAACAACGCCTTGCCAAACGGCGCGCTCGAAACGCTGCGACGTGATTCTCTAGAAACCGAACCGTCGACGGTTGGGGATTATGCCGAATAAAATCTTCTATCTGCCTTACAGAGAGAAGTCTCCATATCAACGTGTTCAGAGAGTAGCCGAGAGCGACGCAATGCGACCAAGAGAAAACGGCGTGCCCACTAGACTGCTCAAGAATGGGAGAAATGACTTGAAAAGATGGGATTGCGAGAGGCTGTCAGGAGGTTCAAACCTAATGAGAATAGAAAACGGCGTGCAGAAGAGACACCGGAAGAACGGGCTGAGCATTTAAAGAGGAGGCGGGTGAAGTCGCTTGCTAAAGTCGGTTTAACAGTAAAGCGTGACGACTTAATTGGAAGAACAAACACGTTCAGAGTATGCTTACTATTCCTTACGCAACCTACCGGGTTTAGTGAAGCTAAACCCTTGTTAATTTTATTTTTTGATGCTTACAACTAGTGGACATTGAGCGGCTTTTTTCTCTTAGTGCACTATTTATGAAACCAAAATATGATGGCGCCAGTGTACGAGGCCTGATCAAAAGGCGTAGGACGCGTCAAAGGGGGCTTCTGAAGTTGAATAGGGTAGGTGATACAACATGACAATTACACGGACACCTTTACACTTTTTTTCATTTTGTTTACGTGCAATCATCGAAGTGCATTGCATAAATAAAGCGATTTCCACAAAATGTTCAGCACTACTGACGATCTTCAAATTTTATTTTATGCAAAGATCAAGGTGAGGAGGGGCAAACACAACGAGTGTCTTTGACCAGCTAATGAATTCATTCATCTGTTGTCTTAGTTGAACTGATAATGACTTGATAGGAGTGCCGAGATATTCTCGTAAAATTTTGCCGACGTTGATTGGTTAGTTTTGTTATACGCCGAATTACAACCATTGGTTACGTTGAAAACTCGGAAAAAACTATGAACCAGATTCATACCCAACACACTCCTTAAATGCGTATTGGCAATATGTATTGTGTCACTCTTCGCAAACCTACCAGCCAAGCGAACAGTTTACAACTGCATCTATTGCCCTGTTACCTTCACCTCTCCGCTCCAGAAGAAACCCAGCCTCTTTACGGCGAAGGGAGAGTTTGATGAGTGTAAATGATACAAGTTAAAGAAGAGCTCCGTGCCACAGGGGTGAACTTTATATCTGACTGATATTTTAGATGGACTTTTCAGCCTAGCTTTAACGCACTGAGAAGGACAGTTCCTAATGCTAATAAGCGACAAGGGAGGAAAAGCCATGCCCTAGCTGGTTATTACTGAGTTACAGAACTGTACCAGGCTCCGACATTATCATGCTATGTCTAAAGTAGGGGTGATGGTACAGAAAATCTTGACTAGAAGGAATAAACGGGAGCACGGCGTCAGTTGCTACGGAACTTGATTTTGAAAAGCTTTTCAAGTCCTGAATTATTTCTATCGCCAGAGCAGATGTCAAGCTTCTTGAAACCCCCTTTTTTACAGCAACATAGATTTCTGAGGCGAGATTGAAATACGCCTTTGCTGCACAATACAAAAAATTTCATTTTTTAAACGCACACCACAGAAATAAAAAGACCAAATGTGCAACGCAGACTCGTCATTACCGGTTAGTTCTGTGTGGGCTGAAGTTGGTTAGCTATAAACAGAAAATTTGAAGGCTTCAGTAAAGTACTACTGCAAAGCTGAGATTGGGTACATGGATAGGACATTTACGAAATGCTGGAAGCTAATAACGTGGGCTTAATCCGTTGCTTTCGCGCGAACGTTTACAGGTCGCTTGACTGAAAAAAGCCGCCCTCGATGCTGTACGCCAAAACTGAGATAAAGGTGTAAGAGATAATACGCGTGGGCGTCGTATCCTAAGTTTAATGCAATCGTCCTTTGTGCAGCGTTAAAGCGTTCTACCATCCTTACACAAATCAGAACATTCTCGCCGCCAATGCCTTCAAAAGCTAAGCAAGGTTTCCATATTCCAATAGTACAGGGATTTCACGTCTTTTTTCCAATGCGGGTTGAACAGACATTTGCGCACGTTCGTCTCAAGAGAAGAAAAGTGCGATTTGCTCCTTAAATGCAAAAACCTTCAGTCAATATCTTGAAAGTATATATATTCATTGGAACACGAAATTCCACCCCCGATCAATACATAAAGAAAAATTTACGTTTATCTGCAAAACACACAAGGAAATAATATAGCCAGAAGAAGGAAACTGCGCCTTTGTCCTCATTGTTTTGATTTATATGCAAAGTCGGGAAGCGCATTTTGTGAAACGATAGGCACCAGTACATTTGCTATTCATGAACTGAACTTAAAAACTAAATATATCATAAACGGCACGTTTAGCACTCACATGCATAACAAATTCAAAACTCTGTACACGAAGCTAAATAATTTCCTTTTCGAAAAATCAGTAATGATCATCTTTCCAGAACGTACAGAGAGGAAAATATTGCACGCCTTTTGTTATTACACAATATTTAGCGAGACGACCCTTGGGCCTCGATTATTTTATTTTATTTTATTTATTTTTTTTTGCAGCGTTTAAACTGCTTTCTGTTTGAAATATTTGCTAAGTGACAGGAATTTTCTCGATAAACATAGCAGAAAAACTAGCTCAGTATGTCAAGTGCAAAAAAAGGGTGCATATTTTGTCGCGAAGAGAAGGGAGCGTTTCTAGGACCATATAGTATTGAGACAACAATCTCTGCCGTACACCATGCACTTGCTGCTTTAATATGGCTAATGCGTACGCATAAACATTGAACTTTTGTCGCATGGTAATCAGAGAAGCGCATTTTCTTAATGATAAACAGCGACACGTATCTGAGCACACTTTCTGCATTTGTTCATGACATCAAACCTGTGTATGTTGATTTGAATGATTAACTCAGATATATTGGTGTGCAAATTCCCGGCTGGTTGCAGAAAAAGCTCTTTACTAAACCTATTCTCGCAAAAAGGAAGTTTGGGTCTTCTTCACGGCACATGACTTACTGCTTTTCTTTTGGCCCAGAGTTGCTTGCTTCCCCCAGAACTATGTCAGATTTCGGCTTCGGTGAAAACTGCTATCTCCATTGTTAGAATGCTTGTTCGCATGCGTGCCACAGGAGTGAGCATGTGAAGGCGGTGCTGCTGCAGTGAGTCGTGTGAGCAAATAGTGTATTATGCGCCCTCATCAAAAAGCTGGAATGAAAAACGATGAATTTAATATTATTTGATACACTTTAACAAATATTAGAAGGTGCTAAGCTACGCTTAAATTGAATAGGCCGAGAAAGTATTGTTTGTCATGATTTGGCATGGTTTTGCTAGGCTGTTCAGCATTGGAATTCTAGCATAGAATTTGGAAATGTGTTGCCTTAAGTTTGTTTCGTTATTGTGGAAAGGAAAGAGCGTCTCTGTATTTTACTTGCCGGTAGAAACCTAAATAAAGGTAACGGCATAGAATTGGAGGGGTATGTTTTGTTGCTTCAAATCTCTGTAATGAAAAATAAACCTCCTACTTGTTTAAAGCATGAAAACTAAAACGGAAGTGAAATGACATGAAAACACCCCAGCCACCACTAAACGAGTTGTTGCTCCTTGCATTTCAAACCCATTATCGTTAAATATAACCAGCCCTTATACATAGCATTCATTGATTACGAAAAAGCATTTGACTCAGTTGAAACCTCGGCGGTGATGCAGGCATTGCGAAATCAGGGGGTAGGCGAGCCGTACGTAAAAGTGCTGGAAGATATATATAGTGGCTGCACAGCAACCATAGTTCTGCATAAAGAAAGTAACAAAATTCCCATAAACAAAGGTGTTAGGCAAGGAGACACAATCTCCCCAGTACTATTCACAGCTTGTTTAGAGGAAGTATTCAGAGACTTGGAATGGGAGCAGTTAGGGATAAGGGTAGATGGAGAATACCTCAGTAATCTGCGATTTGCTGATGACATTGCCTTGCTAAGCAACTCGGGGGATGAACTGCAAATAATGATTGATGACCTAGACAGTAAAAGTAGAAAAGTAAGCTTGAAAATCAATATGCAGAAGACTAAGGTAATGTTCAACAGCCTCGGGAACGAACAGCAGTTTACATTAGGTAGCGAAACACTGGAAGTAGTAAGCGAATATGTCTACTTAGGACAGGTAGTAACCGCAGATCCGGACCATGAAAAGGAAATAACAAGAAGAATAAGATTGGGATGGAGCGCATTTGGCAAGCACTCGCAGATTATGACTAGCAGCTTACCGGTATCGCTCAAGAGGAAAGTATACAACAGTTGTATCTTGCCTGTACTCACCTATGGGGCTGAAACGTGGAGGCTAACCAAGAGAGTTCTACTTAAGCTGAGGACAACCCAGAGGGCTATGGAACGAAAAATGGTAGGGGTAACATTAAGAGATAGAAAGCGTGCAGAGTGGGTCAGAGAAATAACTCAAGTTACCGACATTCTAGTGGAAATTAAGAAGAAATGGACATGGGCAGGACATGTTGTTCGAAGAGAGGATAACCGATGGTCGCTGAGGGTAACAAACTGGATTCCAAGGGAAGGAAAGCGTAGCAAGGGGCGGCAAAAAGTTAGGTGGGCGGATGAGATTAAGAAGTTCGCAGTGGTCAAGTGGATGCAGCTAGCACAGAACCGGGTTAAGTGGAGAAATATGGGAGAGGCCTTTGCCCTGCAGTGGGTATAATCAGGCTGATGATGATGATGATGATCGTTAACTTGTTGGTTTTCACTTTCTGGTCGCGCTTTCTGTATGCCAAGCTCGAGGAGGGTAAGGCCTTAGATATAAAACTTCTAAAATCCACCTTCATGTCCCTGAGCCGAGAGCGGCAAACAATTGAGATTACCTGATGGCAATGAAATAGAAGCGAGTATCGCAGACGGGATCCTCGGGGGGACCCACCTCTGCTCCTCATGGAGGGCACCTAGAGCGCAGCGTCCTAACAATGATAAACTAAAAGTCAAGGCAAAGTTTGTTCCTCGTTCTCCTTGCTTTATACACTTTAGCAATCTTAAACGGATATGATACGTTTACGCGATATCAGGTAGGGCTGGTTTGGCCAAAAGGCACTCTCAGCAGCTTTCATGAGAGTCAAAAATCTGGTTACCATTTGCTTTTAGTCCGCTACTGAAACTAGAGCTAACTTTGCAATGGCATGTTGAACCGACGATATATTCATCGCCAAAATGTTTGCGATTCTTTGTAGGTGTAGGTGAAATCCAAGAGGTGACACAGATGCTGTGCGTTCCTTTCCCAATGTGTCAGACCATATAAAGGCGTTTAACGCTTCATCAAACTCGATGTCATTCCATCCATTATCAAAATTTGCGGAACCAGAAAGCTGGGGCTAAAACGTTATCTCTTCTGCTCCGACGGCAAAACTTCAGCTTCCTTCTAATTTCGTTCATGGATGAACCACAAGGACTTTTTGTGAAGGTATGTAAAATATGAGTGACAAAACTTGATGAGTGGTCCCCGAGAAAGCAAGTTCTACTCTCACCATAACCGAGGCGCCTCTATACTGAGGGATATCAGTGCAATTAAAGGAAACATATGTGGTGGAAAGTTCGGAACCCTGAGCGACGGCACAGCTCTTAGTCTAATTGGGTTTGGGACTTTAAACCCTGTGCATCAAACAAATGACCGCATGTCCAAACTTGTTCACTTCTTTCTGCAACATGTGCGAACACATCGCAAAAAGTAGGATATGAAGAATTAAAAATCCATCCACAAAAGTAAACTTCGCTTAATCATAAGTGTTGAAACCCAGGCGAAACTGAGGGAGCAAATTTCAGTGCATCGGCGGCTCTGTAAATATATCTATATGACCTTCTAATAGCATTCTCTTTGTAAGACATTTTCTTACTTTTCGCTTAAGGTACCTCCAAATGGCTGCGATAAAACAGGTTTTCGTCGCCTAGAGAACACGAGGACCAACAACCAGGATAAGTTACAAAAAAGGTGCCACTATCGCGTTTTCTTCTTTTCGTCTTTGAGTTAAGCAGCGCCCACCAATCCATCATGAACAACTTACAACTCGCACAACGTACACTTCAGTCGAAATAAATGAATCTTGTCTCCACCGGGAATCAAACCAATCCCTTGGATCGCCAGCCAGCTTGGAGCCCAGCGCTTCACCAACCGCGCCATGCCCCGGACCGTGAGACGCTCTTTATAATTATCCTTGTGTACCATGAGGATGATAGCGGGATTCCGCGAGTGACATATACGGCGCCTTTCCTTTCTTGTAAACGAATTATAGAACGCCGGTGAATTTTGATGCATTCAATGAAATGCTAGTTGTATCCGAAATGGGGCGCGCGATGTACCGTCACGACAGGTCATGGTGTCACCAGGCGATTCATGCATATAGGAAGTGACCTCGCCGGGCGTCCGATCACTGGCATCCATGCGCGTGACATTTTCGTAATAACTAGACGCAAGGCCAGGTAAATAGGAAATGTAGTTACCATAATGTTGTTATTTGCGAAAAACCCTAAGACAGTCATTTGAACATTGCGCTTAATTACTTATCATTCACATCCGGAGTCAAGTGAGGTTTCCACATGACAGGTTTTTTTTTTTAATAGCGACATAATCAAAATGGCTATCTGTATCAATTCATGCTTCCAGGTTATTTGTAGAAGTGTATCTGTACATGACACGCAAATATTTCTCCTTTTCTTTGTTATTTCTTCTTAACACTAATTTTGCCCATCCTGCTTGGACCAAAGAGGTCTGCAGAATCATGTAATTAACTAAAAAAAATAAAACAGGAAAACTAAGCCTGTTTTATACACATGCAAATGAGAGCCGATGGTAAATATTTCTCCCCCAGTGTTAGCGAATAAATGGAGGAGCAAAAGTTGTTTATTCAGGTCTGATGCGCCGACAGGTTAAACGACCTTTGAGCCGCTTGAGACTTTAAGAACGAGAAAAAGATTTCTAGTAGACATTTTTCAGTTAGCGTCTCCTAGGAAGGCTGTAAGAAAAATAAATGGAATGTGATAACCTGATGATGACGTTACGCAAAGAACATCTAGATTCTGCTGGCACTTCGAAATTGCGCAGTGCGGGTGAGAACACGAAAAGGGCCTCCTGCCTCGAAGAAAGGAGACACCGCTCTCAGCCAGGACGGGCAATGACCGCTGGGTGATGTTTATTGCTTCTTCACGAGCGCTTCCTTTTTAAAGTATACTCTGGGGTCGGTCAAGAATATGTAAGAGTGCATGCATTTTACTCTTTATTCTGGGTCTACCTTGCTCGCCTCGGACCAATGTGGCCACGTCTCTACAGAAGAAACGCAGTGTCGCAATGTTTTACCGCAATTGGCTGCTACCAAGACTTTCTTTTGTTTGTGGCACACCGCTTTTTACTGTATACTTTATTCCCATCTAAAACGTTTGCGAAAAGAAAAGAACGCGTGCTGGCCTGTACAAAAGGGGGGAAATATTAGTTTGCCTATTTTTGTCTGAAATGCCAGTTACTCTACTGCCGATAATAAAGTATTCACTCTGTCCCCCGTTTCTCTCTCTTTATTGCAATTCTTACAATATGTCTATTTCTCCCAGGAGCTTACCCAAGCTACCCTAGCTACACCTATTGGGTATTGTACACTGTCTATCCGCGCTCATGTCAGACCAAAAATTGCATTAACATTGAGATGGGAAATCAACGCCCCCAGCAATGTCTTCATTCAAATATTTTGTAGTGTGCAATTTCATGTCTCCATCTAGTTCACCATAAGCATTCAGACTTCGCATAAACTTGAGGGAAAACTGGTAGCTGAGCTTTTTTCAAGCCAAGGAAAGTTATTTTCTAGAAGATTCAAATTCGAAAGATAATGAAAACACTCTATAGAGAGAGCAAATGTGGTTTCCAGGCAATCCAAATAATTGCGTTATACAAAAAAGAGGTTACGTTTGTGTAACACGCCACCATACTAGAAAATTTGCTACCCGAGTGCATGGATGAATTGGAAGGGACACATTGAAATTTTTAGGAATATTCTTTTATGTTTTGTGCAATGCACACAAAATACTGAAAGTTGTATAATTAGAGCCATTTAGAATTTACGCAAAAACAACGAACATCGAATTTAGCTTTTTTGTATAGTTTCAACATTAGACCACAATTTTGAAGAAGCTCGCGAGAACGATATGTATTAGCGATGTCGGCGAAGGGAGTGTCTGAGCGGAATGAAATTGTTTTGGTTTATGAATATATGAAATTTTAACCACCTTTAGTTCAGCTATCAAGTGTATATGGAGGTCACTTGTGTCCGAAAACTAAATCTTCTCCTACAAGTACTTGAAGAAGATTTAGTACTTTTACGCTACTACACTTCTACATGCTAACCAATGATACAGCGCAAGGAGATGAACACAGGCAAGTAACAGGTTGGTTATTGGGTAAATCTCCTTGAATTGAAAACATGATGTTAAATGTTTACTTGGGTACCATGAAAAAAATAATCACAATCTTTACACACCTAAATATTTATGTGAAAAATGACGGAATAAAAATATTTGTGTCTAATATGGCTTTTCGTAACGTTTAAGTGAACCTTTCTATTTATATATTATTTGTAAAAAAACAAACAGCTTTTTTTTTTTTTCAAAAAGAAATATTAGTTCGACATTCGTTGAGCCTTCGTAACCTTAGGAGCATCTGCACACTTAGAGATTCTGTTAAGAGGTGGTTGTTTCCCCCTCTGTAGTTGCCCTATTCTTATAAAGAATTACGCTGCAGTAATTTTTTTTTCTACGTGCTTTTAAATCCGTAACTATGTTAAAACGAAAAGAAGCGCAGATTCTGAAAGATTAGCCGTCCATTGTTCCGGAGGCGGTGTCACCATTGGTTGCGGGGTACCTGGCGTACATTTCCGCAGCTGCTCCCAAACAAGAGTGATAGCAATGATGAATTTTTAAACGAGTACACAAGTGCAGAAGACGAGAGCCCGCCTACAAAGAAGGAACAAATCCAGCAGGAGCATATGTTGATGCAGGAGCGCCATATATCAAATGAAGTAAACCGGGCAGCCGATCGCGCCCCATCCCCCATCCAGTGAATAGTGCCGAATAAATTTGGAACGTCACAATATTTGCAAAATTTGGGTGAAAATAAAAAGACTCGAGATATGACATGAAAACGCTGTGCGTTTTAGTGCCTCAGAGTAGGTATATACTGTAAAGGTTTACATCCTAGGAGTTTGTTGTGCGCTTAAAGAACCGTGACTACACTAAAGCAAAAGCCTTTATAAGCGCATGAGTGCGGATAGGATTTTTGCGTACGCGGAGGATGTCACAGCCACAGACGACGAAATTGTTCAAAATACGTCAAATTTGTGCAAAAATGTGTAACACATTTGTAAAACATCGAAAATATCTAGTCAACAGTAAAAGACGAAAAAAGTAGTTAACGAGGGAAAAGGTTAAAAAGAAAAAAAAGGAAAAATAACCGAAAGAAAAAAATCACAAAAGTAAAAAATGTACCTGGAGCAAAAACAATAGCAGTCAAACGAAACAATCAAATAAGGGTAAAGAGTCGCATGAAAAGCTTTCATATTATTCCACTTGAGAGAAATTTAAGTGGCTTCAACGAATAATTATAATTCATCGTTGCTTTTTCATTCTCTGACATTTTATACATGCATTAGCTTATTATGCGTCTAGCGCTGCATTTACACTCGGCGGAAAGTGACAAATGTTCAATGTCGCTCTGAGATTTGTTGGGTTCGGAAAAATCAGCCACAATTACTTCAAGCATTAGTTCGATACTCTTATTTTATTGTGAGGCTTTGTGATGGGTTACCAAATGTATCACTCAATTTAACTGCAGTTCTATGCTTTATAAAATGCTCCGACTGTATAAACTATAAATTTCAATACATAGAAAGCGCAGAGAGCCATAATTTTTGTTTTGTGGGACATTCCTAATCAATGCATTTAACGTACATGGTGATTCAACTAAGCTGAGATGAATGCCCGTGCTATGAAGCGTTTTTGTAGTGAGTTCATCGACAATATTTATCGGTCATCGTCGCAAAATAAAACAATGCATTTTCGCGAAATCGATGGCGCGTTTCACGCTCATGTCCATGGACAGCTCGAACTTGCGCGGAGAGTTACTATACGGCCAATTTACAATAAAGTGAAATCCCGCACGCACTTTTTCTGCTTCGAATCGGCGATTGCAAATACGTAGCGATATTTTCAACATTTCCGGCATGTTCTCTGCAAGAAAGAAGAAAAAAAATAATCGAACGTGACATGTGGAAGAGTCAATACAGATTGGCTCATTAGTTGGAAGCTTCGAAATATTTCCGAAGGAAAATCTCCAGAGTCCACAGAGCACCGCCTCAAAACAGTAGTGGTGGCGCCATCTTGTGGCATTCATACGAAACAAGCCATCTGCCTAGAGTCGTTTCTGCCACTCCACTGGTGTCGTGGCGCCATCCAATGCCTTGACATGTAACTTTTCGGCCCTGGTTCTTTTCTTTGAATCGGGGGGCGCAAAATCACTGCCAATTTCTCGGTCAGCATAGGGTGGATGAATGTAGTCTTTCGACGTAATACGTTGCACAGTCTTCTACTTTTTCAGACGGGTCCACTTAGAGAATGCTCGTTTCTACGAGCCGATTTCTTTGTCCAGAACAAATATTTTTATTTCATTTATTTATTTATTGAATCCTCAAAGGCCCCATTTAAGGGGTATTACATTAGGGGTGGGCTTGGAGACGGCGGTTACAATAAAAAATGTCTTTCGATGGCAGTCTTGAAATAATGAATGTCAGTTAGTGAGGCGATGTGGTCGGGATGATCGTTCCAATCCAGGGCAGTGCGGAGAAAAAATGACTTTTGGAGTGTTTTCATATGGGCGTGCTGGGGGTAGACGGCATTGGAGTGGAAATGAAGAGATGGCCAATGGGCTGGACGGATGAACACGTTGTCAGGTGACAAACTCTGATAAAACTTATGATAAAGAGAAAGGCGAGCTAGTTTCCGGCGCAAAGCTAGATTGTGAAGTTCAAGTTTGGATTTTAGTACGGTAACACAGGTGCGATAGGAGTAATCTGAAAGAATGAAACCTGAAGCTCGATTTTGAGCAGATTGCAGTAAATTGATCAGATTAGTTTGGTGAGGATCGAATATAGCGTGAGCGTACTCAAGTTTGGGTCTGACAAGCGAAGTGTAAGCAATTAGTTTGACAGAAGGGGGAGCTAATGAAATGTTGCGTCGTAAGTAGCCAAGAGCACGAAAAGCGCAGTTGGTTATATGAGAAATATTACAGGGCCAGGATAGGTCACTGGATATGTGAATACCTAGATATTTGATAGTGTCAGTTTGAGTTAGAGTAAAATCGTAAAGATGGTAGGTAGAATGTAAGTCACCTTCATGGACCACTGCCTTGTCGTGGCGGAGGGGCTTGCGAAACTCGATGAAGTCGTGAGCTCTGCTGGCACCCCGGTCCACACAGCGAAGTTGTATGTCCAGGTCCTGCGACGTAAGGAGGGCCTCCCATTCCTCCCATGATCCGATGGCGGGCTGTCCCTGCGGGGGAGGATCGGCAGGGCAGCCGAAAAGAATGTGGTCCAAGGTGGCGTGCAACTCTCCACAGAGAGTGCACTCAGGGGAAACGGGTCGGTAGTAGGATAGGCGTTGAAGGGTGAGAAGCATTCGGGTTTGAAGACGCCTCCAGAGGATTTGTTGGGAGTGAGACAGCTGGGAATGGGGAGGGGGGTAGAGTCGACGGGCAAGGCGTGCTTGCTGTGTGAGCTCAGAAAATGTATGTGCCCGCTCCCTCGAGAAATCCCGGCATGGGTCGCCATTTGCCCGGCTAATAAGTCCTCGGGCTATGTTATCGGTGGCCTCATTTCCGGGATTGCCAGAGTGAGCCGGCACCCATATGAGCTCAATACGCCTGTCAGAGTTCAGGTGGCACATTCTCAATATTTGCCACGCGGGAGGATGGACGCGTCCGCGGGCAAAGTTAAGTACGGCTGTTTTGGAGTCGCTAAGTATGTAAGCCGCATCAGTTTGAGCGATTTCTAAGGCTATAGCTACTTCCTCTGCTTCTTCCGAGTTACAGGGAGGGTCTATGAAGTGAGTGAGTGGGGGGGCTGCTGGATTGTAGGCCACAGCTACCGAACGGTCTGAACCACATGCGGCGTCGACCCAGCGGACATCCTCTGCAGTCCCATAGTGTTTATGGAGAGCTTTAGCTCGCGCGACGCGGCGGGATTGATGGTGTTCTGGGTGGACGTTCTTAGGAAGAGGTTTGAGGATAAGCGCTGAATGCACGGCCTGAGGGAGAAGGTTTAACTCTTCAGCATGTGCGGGTATGCGAATACCGAGAGTGTCCAGTATATGTCGTCCTGTTCGCGTGCCAGCCAACCGAAGGTACTGTGTGTACCGATGTGCCTCTATAAGTTCTTGTATAGTGTTGTGCATTCCTAGTTTTAAGAGCCTGTCCGTGCTAGTGGTCTTTGGTAGGTTGAGTGCTGCTTTGGTAGCCATGCGGATTAAGGCGTTGATTTTATCTTTGTCTGCACAGGAGAGGTTCAGGTCAGGAGAGGTGTAAAGAATGCGACTGAGCACAAAGGCATGTAGTACCTTTATATTGTCAGCTTCATCTAGGCCGGCTCGTAAGTGTGAAACCCTTCTCAAAAGATGGATGACGGAGTAAGTAGACTGTTTTAGTGCCTTCAGGGTAAGGTCGTTTTTCCCCGTGTCCTGTAAGTTCAGACCAAGAATGCGGAGGTTGGGGGTTTGTGGTATGGGAGTATCGTGCAGATAAATTGTTATGGGGGCGGTAGGAACACGCCGCGGCCGGAGTAGAAAGAGTGCTGACTTTGTCGGGGAGCATTCAAGGCCAATTTTTTCCGTGTGGGTAGATATAGCTGTGGCCGCTTCTTGAAGTGTAGATTCTATGGCTCCATCCGAGCCCTATGTGGTCCAAACCGTGATATCATCCGCGTAAATGGTGTGTCCCAAGTGTGGGATACTGCTTTAAGCCTTTGCCAGCGGGATCATGGTAATATTAAAAAGTAATGGCGACAACACTGGGCCTTGCGGGGTGCCAATGTTACCAAGTGTGAAAGAGGGGGTTTGTATATCATCTATATGCAGGGAGGCGGTGCGTCCGTTCAGGAAGGCCCTGATATAGTTATAGGCCTTAGGCCCTAGCTGCAGAGCAATTTACTGTGCTGAATGACATCGCAACATCCTTGTCTCCGCGCCTATCTTCCTTCTGTGCATTTTTGTATGTTAAGCCGCTTTCTTCATCATGTGGGCTGACCAACTAGCTCAACGTTCCACCGTTCCCCTGTACTGTTATTCCAATACGGTCAGCTTTTAAGGCACCCAAGCTATGCGGTACTAATACTTTTTTTTTTCACGCACTACAAAAATCTCCCGGGATCGCTGCAGGTTCTGCACTGGAGAAATGCGTAAGCCTGAGCGTTGCTCGTTGGCCGCGAGATATGCCAACGGGATTCCGCGAGTAACAGATACTGCACCTTTTCCTTTCAGTAAATCAATTTTAGAACGCCGGTGAACTTTGTTGAGTTTACAGAAAGCTCGTTGTGTTCGACAAAGGGCACGCGATGTACCGTATGCAGCAGCCGCGCTGGGAATTTCGCCTTTCTGTACTGAAAAATGTGACCGGAAGCAGAGAAACAAAACCGGAAGTTAACAAGCGGCCATCTTGGCTCCCATATATATACTTAAGTGGCTGTAATAATTTACCTAATAACCCATATTACCCATTTTGTCACTTGCACACGTTCCCATGACTCTCCATCCGATGCCTTCTTTTTCCGATATACCAACTTGAAAGCTCCGACCATATCACGCTATGCGAAACCCGCCTACATAGCCATACAATGCTTGCGCATTATATATTTTCAGAGATCACTGAACAGTTTGCACTGGATAAATGCATAAGCTTGAGTGTTGCTATATTAGCGAGATGTTACAGCTGGGTACCGCGAGTGACAGTGCACCATTCTGTTTTTGCAACCAAGTTATAGAACGCCGGTTAACTTTGATGCTTTCCAAGAAGAAAAAGGGGTGTCTTACTTAAGCACATGGAATCCATTGAGACAAGTGGACAAGTGTCCAGAAACTGAGAACGGAAAGCGGAAGTTGCCTGGCGGCCATCTTGGCTCCCAATTGTACTTAATTGGCTCTAAATAATTTAGAACGAATTTTAAATATTCGGCTCTAAATAATTACCTGATTGATTCATATAAAAATTTTAATGCCTCATGCTCATGGATCATGTTCGTCCTTCCGTAACGATTTCATTACGTGTAAGGCTGTAGCTGGCAGCTGATATGGCCGATCATTAACTGGACGAAGGGGTTCCAGACATTACGTTTGGGAGGAGCTGCCAACTAGGGCATCTTCTTTTATAGGGAGGGTGATATCAGAGTTCATATGCCATGGCCCTTGCATTAACTTTATCCCTTCGTGCGTCGTTCATACGCCTCAGTTAAAGCGAGGCTTTATATTTTGCCCGGAAGCTTACGCTATAGAGTCATCGCAAACGTGGGAATGAAAACCTAGAGAAAGAGGTGCCTTTAGTGGAAGGCTGGGAACCACCGCGAGAACCACCGCTGGGAAACATCGCAGTTTAGTGATCAAAAGTGTCTCCTAGAATTTTTTGTCACTTCTACACGTTGCCTTGATGTTGTATCCTAAGGACCCATTTTTTCCGATGACCAATAAGTTCCGCCTTTACAGCTCCGGCAAGGTAACGCCCACGCGAAACCCGCCTACGTAGCCATACAATGTTTACGCATTAGGAACTTTTCGGAGAATATAATAATAATAATAATAATAATAATAATAATAATGATAATTGGTTCACAGGAAGGGAAAGGCGCAGTATCTGTCACACTTGCTCTGTAGATACCTGAACCGCGCCGTAAGTGAAGGGAGGAAGGTGGGAACGAAAGTGGAAAGAGAGAAAGAGGAGCCGTAGTAGAGGGAATATTGCAGAATCTGCACTCGAGAAATGCGTAAGCCTGAGCGTTGCTGTGTCACGGCCGCTCAATGGAGGCGCAGTTGGGTGCGCCTGCATTGAACGGCCGTGGCTGTGTCGTCCGCGATAAGTGTCCGCAGGATTGCTCGAGTGATACATACAACGCCTTCTTTTTACTGCAAACCAATTATAGGACGCCAGTGAATTTTGATGCGTTCAAAGAAAGCTGGTTGTTTTTCTACAAGGGTCGCGTATTGTACCGTGTGCAGTAGCAACGTTCAAGCTTACGCATTTATGCAGTGTAGGTTCTGTGCTGCTCTCGGAATTTCTAAGACTGTAGTTGATTTATTAGCACCGTTTATACACTTTTTAACCATTCCCACTGTACTGTGATAGTCAGCACTTCAGCCATCGACATGCACCAGTGCGTTGTGCGACGAAGACAAAGAAGTACGCTGGGCTCGCCGTTGCAAGGTTCTCTCCATCTGAGCGTCAATAAACGCCCTATTACAATTGGCGGAGGTGCCGGAAACGATCCCATCCCAACTGGAACTGCGAAGCCGTACACTACCCTCTACGACCGCCATGCAAGACGAGTCCACTTCGGCGCTGCCGGCCGTTCCACCCACGATCATGTGTTCTGGCGTCGTGCGCCAGCGTGACCCTTGCCTCTTCAGTGGCACGGCCGACCAAGATATCGACGACTGGCTGTCATCGTATGAAAGAGTAAGCAGCTACAACAAGTGGGATGACTCATATAAGCTCAGTAACATTATATTCTATCTGACGGACGTGGCGAACCTCTGGGTTCGCAACCATGAGGCTGACCTGTCATCTTGGTCGACATTTAAAAAGAATTTCGCGGAAGTGTTCGGCCGCCCGGCAGTGCGTAAGCTTCGTGCCGAATAACGTTTACACGATCGTGTTCAGCGCGCTGATGAGACCTTTACCAGCAACATAGAAGACATCGTTGACCTCTGCAAACGAGTCGACCCGGCCATGCCGGAAGCGAACAAAATCCGCTACATCCTCGAAGGCATTTCTAAGGACGCCTTCCAGATGCTGGTAGCGAAAGATCCCACCAGCTTTAGTGAACTCGTGAAGCTTTGCCAGAGCTACGACGAGCTCCGCAAGCGGCGCGCTTTTAGGCACCGCTCCAGTGTGTGCGACGAAGGCGTACCCGCATTAGCCCTGGGTGGTCCGCTAACTTCTGAAGGGAGCCCGCTGAATCAACTAATCAAAGATTTTATTCGTGAAGAGGTCGCACGTCAAATCTCACTTCTTCCCCATTTTCAAGACTCGGGCTGCCTCGTTCCTGAACTGGCTCCATCTTTGGCCCCTACTATACGCCGTGTCGTGCAAGAGCACGTCGCTGATGTCTTGCCGTCCAACCCCGTGCTGCCGCCTGTGACGGCACCTCTCACGTATGCCCAAGTAACGGCTAGGCCACCACCTTCGCCCACATCTGGCTCCTATGTGCAGGTCCCTGCCTACCGTTCACCGCCGCATGCTGAGCCTTCGTTCCAAGCCCCACCCTCAAGGTTCCGCCCACATCCTATGAAACCTTGGCGTACTACGGACAACCTTCCGATTTGCTATGCCTGCGGTCGGCCGGGCCATGTTGCATGCCTTTGTCGCCAGCGCCTCCAACCTTCACAGCCTGACATTCGACTTTACCCGTACGATACCGACTCACGCTCGCAAATGATTCCGCCCGGCTCTCAATTTGTCTCACAAGATCGCCAAACCTGTGCCACTCGTCGATCACATTCTCCTCGGCGCCGATCGCTTTCTCCAATGCTGCGACGTCCTACCAGCACCCTTGAAGGAAACTAACAGTCGCAGTTCCGGGGGCAAGAACTGCGCTTGTTTCGAATTCCTCAAGTCCTCCGTGTCGTCCCGCTAATGTTATCAAAGTTTCTGTAGAAGGCGCCACAGTTCTCGCTCTCGTCGATACCGGTGCAGCCGTCTCCGCCATCAGTGAAGCGCTCTGCCGATGAATTCGCGAAGTGACCACTCCGATTTCCGACTTTTCGCTCCGCACCGCCTCATCACAGCACATTCACCCCTCCGCATCTTGCACAGCCCGTGTGCTCATTCAAGACGTCTTGTACCCCATCGAGTTTATTGTTCTGCCAAACTGCTCGCATGATATCATCCTCGGATACGATTTTCTATCGACTCATCAAGCTGTTATTGACTGTGCTCGTGCGCAAATTGCCTTCGCCCCCCTCTGTGATGCCCCCTTCTGTAATACCCCTCCCCGCAATGCAAAACTTCTCGTCGCCCATGACACCGACATTCCTTCGTTTTCTGCTGCCCTCGTACCACTGTCTTGTGAGTGGGTAACTCCTTTGACTGCTTTTTTTACACCTTCCGAAGCCGCCTCCAGTCATCCCTGCCTCCTTTTTCCGTTCGCAGTTCTCGAAATTCAAGACGGCAAGAGTGCACTTTACGCCTCGAACCCATTTTCTTGCCCAGCAGTCCTGCTCCGTGGCGAATGCATTGGACGTCTTGAAGAGCTTGATCCCGGTCATATCACCACTCTTGCTGACTCAACCCCCTCCTTCGACGTTAGTCTGTGCTCTTACGACGCTGCGACCACTTCGACGCCCTCCGATGTTTTCCAACATGCTATTGATGCTGATCTTCCGCTTGCGAAACATGATCAACTTGTCGCCCTCTTGCAGAACTTCGCTTCTTCATTCGACCTTCCTCAAACTGACTTGGGCCGCACGTCTGTCGTAGAGCACACCATTGACACCGGTAAAACCGCACCTTTGCGCCAGCGCCCCTATCGCGTGTCGGCTTCGGAGCGCCAAGTAATTGCTGATCATGTGGACGACATGCTCCGTCGTGGTGTCATTCGGCCATCTCACAGTCCCTGGGCGTCTCCAGTTGTGTTGGTACCTAAGAAAGATGGCTCCTTCCGGTTTTGTGTCGACTACCGCCGGCTCACCAAGATCACGCGCAAGGACGTGTATCCTCTGCCACGCATTGATGACGCACTGGACTGCTTGCAGGGCGCCGAGTTTTTCTCCTCGTTGGATTTACGATCTGGCTACTGGCAGGTGCCAATGGATGACGCTGACCGCTCTAAAACTGCCTTCATCACACCAGATGGATTATATGAATTCAACGTCATGCCCTTTGGGCTTTGCAACGCCCCGGCCACATTTGAACGCCTCATGGACACTGTGCTTCGTGGATTCAAGTGGCGAACCTCTCTTTGCTATCTCGATGATATCGTAGTCTTTTCTACCGATTTTCAATCCCACCTGCTCCGACTGAAGGACGTTCTCACTTGTCTCGCTACTGCCGGCCTCCAACTTAATCTGAAGAAATGCCGCTTTGCTGCTCGCCAACTAACTATTCTAGGTCATGTCGTTTCTAGGGATGGCATTCCTCCCGATCCCACCAAACTTCGTGCAGTTGCCGAATTCCCACGCCCAAAATCACTGAAGCAGCTACGAAGTTTCATCGGCCTGTGCTCCTACTTTCGCCGCTTCATCTTAAATTTCGCATCTATTATTGCTCCTCTCATCCAGCTCCTCTCCGGCAGCTCCGACCTCTCCGCAAGGACACTTGCTTGTGATGACGCCTTCAACACTTTACGCCGTCTTTTGGTTTCGCCTCCCATCCTCCGCCACTTCGACCCGAATGCGCCAACTGAGATTCACACTGACGATAGCGGTATTGGGATAGGCGCCGTTCTCACCCAACGCAAACCTGGTATCCGAGGCTATGTGGTGGCGTACGCAAGCCGCACCTTGACCAAGGCAGAGTCCAATTATTCTGTTACGGAAAGAGAATGCTTGGCCATTATTTGGGCCATCGGCAAATTCCGTCCGTATGTCTAAGGCCGACCATTTTATGTGGTCACTGATCATCACGCTCTGTGCTGGCTGGCGTCCCTCAAGACCCGTCCGGCCGCCTTGCTCGCTGGGCTCTTCGCCTCCAAGAGTATGACATTCGTGTCATATATCGCTCAGGCCTCAAGCATACTGACGCGGACGCTCTTTCGCGCTCACCGCTGCCTCCCTCTTCGTTGTCTGATGAGATCTGCGCCTACGATTTCTCTTCGCTTGCCACTATCGACATGGCCACGGAACAGCGGCGCGACCCGTGGATATCTACACTTCTGGACTTTCTTTCAAGTCACTCTCCAGGTCGTTTGTCTAGGGCGCTTGCCCGCCAAGCTCACCATTTTTCAATTCGTGACGGGCTGCTCTATCGCCGCAATTATCTTCACGACGGAAGGAAGTGGCTTTTAGTCATCCCCCGTCATCTCCGCCCCGAAATGTGTATTGCTTTCCATACTGATCTCCAGTGCGCCCACGGCGGAGTGTTGAAAACCTACACGCGCTTGCGTCTACGCTTCTTCTGGCGTGGAATGTACCGCTTTGTCCGCCATTTTGTCCGCTCTTGCCAGTCTTGCCAACACCGAAAAACTCCTCTCAAGTCTCCTGCTTCGTTGCAGCCGTTGCCCTGTCCTGCGCCGTCCGTTTGATCGTGTCGGCATAGATCTATACGGTCCCCTTCCTACAACTTCAGCTGGCAACCGCTGGATTATCGTGGCAGTGGATCATCTGACCCGCTACACTGAGACATCTTCATTGCCCTCTGCTTCCGCACGCGACGCGGCTGCCTTTATTCTGAAAAACCTGGTTCTTCGCCATGGTGCCCCTCGCGAACTGCTCCGTGACCGCGGACGCGTTTTCTTATCAGACGCTCTTGAGGCTCTCCTGAAAGAATGACGCACCATACACCGCACCGCTACCTCGCACCACCCTCAGACGAATGAACTGAAAGAACATTTCGACCGCACTCTCGGTGACATGCTGGCTATGTACGTGAACACCGACCATTCCAATTGGGACCAAGTTCTACCGTTTGTTGCTTACGCATATAACACCGCGGCACAGACCACTACTGGATTCTCTCCATTCTTTCTCCTTTACGGGCGCGAGCCACCCTGTACTATGGACACACTTTTTCCCTACCGCCCTGACGTTTCCGAATCTTCCCCGCTATCCGATGCCGTCCCGTACGCAGAAGAATGCCGTCAGCTCGCCCGCTCTCTCACAACAGAAAATCAGTGGCAACAAAAATACCTCCGTGATACCGGCGAAGCTTCGTCATATCTCCCGAACTCTCTGGTGTGGCTCTGGGTGCCCTCCACAACCCCTGGCCTTTCAAAGAAATTTCTTGCTCGCTACCACGGGCCATATAGGGTCCTCCAGCAAACATCTGCAGTCAACTACGTAGTTGAGCCCGTCACGCCTTCTGCGGACTTGCGTCGCCGTGGTCGTGAAACCGTTCACGTGAACCGATTGAAGCCATTCTATGACCCCGCTGTGCTTTCCGCGCCATAAGTCGCCAGGATGGCTCCTTTTTTTTTTACCCGGGGGGAAAATGTACTGTGATAGTCAGCACTTCAGCCATCGACATGCACCAGTGCGTTGTGCGACGAATACAAAGAAGAAGTACGCTGGGCTCGCCGTTGCAAGGTCCTCTCCATCTGAGCGTCAATAAACGCCCTATTACACCACTCATTTGTGCACGCAAATGACGGTCTCTTTCGCTCGTTCATGTTCTAACATTCTACATTTCCCGCCACCAGAAGTTAGACCTATGTCACCGAAAGTCGAGTATCATGGGACCACACATAGACGTCGACATTACCTCTCCCGGCTTTTTGACATTTGACTGATTTAATTCCACGTCTGCCATTTTGTCACTTGCACATCTTGCCTTGACGCTCTATTCAATGGCGCAATTTTTTTTTTCGATATACCAACCATTACCTCTTTTACAGCGCGGACAATACAGCGCGGGCACTAAAGCTGCCTAGGCATTAAACGGCGGCGCGGTAGCGTCGAAAGACGCTTTCGTGTCACGGGAGCCGGGAACCACGACATACACAACAGAATGGGGCAGTACGATGGCATGACGACACACACGCGCACACACAGAGACACACATGCCATGTCAAGTGACGCAGTGATTACGGCGCTCTACTACGGTTTCTGAGGATGCGGCGTTGAATCCCGGCCTCGGCGGCCGCTTTTTTGTGCAGGCGAAAAGCAAAGCATCCGTGTGCGGTGCGATGTCAGTAGACGTTAAAGAACCCCAGATGGTCGAAATATCTGCAGTTCTTTACGGCGTCTCTCACAGTCTTAGCCGCTTTAGGAACGTAAACCCCGCAAACCAAACCAAGCCAAAAACGCACACACTCACACACACAACGCATTCACAAACTGGGTAGTAAACGTTCAAAAGAAAGAGAACTGCTAATGCCTCGCGCTCCCGTTCGAAAATCAACAACATCATCAGGCACGAGCATGTAGTTTATTTTTATTACGCAGGCTTGCCGGAAGGCATATTATAAAAACTCGTATAAATTATTTTCCGTTAGGAACCGGAGAAGCCTCCTGCTCTAATTGGCGTCGGTGAGCCATTTGGAGAAGTCCTCTTCCCTTGTTGCGGTTAGTCCCACTTCCTGCAGAATATTTATTCCTGATGTCCTTGATCCTGCACAAGTCCGCAGCAGGTGGCGAACATTCACTTCTGCAGCTGGTGTGGAGCACTTCGGGCATGTGGTGGGTCCGATGTCTTCTTCAGATTCCCATCGGCATATTACCGACGGGGTAAGGGCCGCACCAGCTCTTATCCTTCTAAGGGAAACCTCCCCCAATCCCGTTAAGGTATGAGAGAGGAAGAAAGTACACGGGGTGTAAAGAAGACAAAGAACAGAAAACGCTGCGGCATCGCCATCACCATCGCTTTTCTCCGGCGCCCATCTCTCGCACTGAAGCTGTGCCCTGCGGCTGGCAATTCGACCATGCTGTGCCCGAATTACTGGCAGCGCCTGACGTTCAACCCATCTATTAAATCCACATTTCACTTGGTGGAGGTCAGTCTGAGGTTCCCCGTATCCATCTCGCCCTGGAACTTCGCAGCAGAACGTTGACTACCTAAATGACGGCGCCGACTTCATTGCACCTACCTCCGCCCGTCACCTGCACAGGTGCGCTTCGTCAACGGGAGCCCGCTACCTTCAGTGGAAGCAGTGATGACTACGTCGACGATTGGCTGACCACTTACGAACGGGTCAACGCGACGACACTGATCAACAATGTCCTCAATGTAACTGGTGAATGTTTCACCGGGCAGCTGCAGTCGCGACCGAAGACGCTGTTCCGCGCGGAGTTTTCGGACGGCAGGGCGGCCAAAGACATGAGAAAATTTGGTCTTGAAATTCGCCCAGGTGGTAAAGTCCGACTCGTGGTTTCGAAACCACAGATTAGCGCTGTCGCTCAAGTAAAAGATGACATAATTTAGCTTACGATTGTCGTCCCAGTTATTGTAAGGGCTGACCCGTAAGAGCGCATTTACTTATCCTTAAATAGGATGCTAAGATGGGAACAGGGAAGGGGCATCAAAAGGGAGCCTGTTGGGGGGTGCATTAGTGCTTAGAACTTCGTTTGTGAGGTGGTCGATCTTTTCCTGCTCAGCGTTCTGAGCATCGTATTGTGTCAAGTGTATCTGATGCACATCTGTTTGTTTATTAAGCGCGTGGATTTTGAGGCTTCTACACAGTGTCTGTGTCACTTTCTTCAGTTGTTTTACAGCGGCTAAGGACTTTGTATAGATGTGGGCTTCTGTTATGGAATATATTTTATTTATGGCCTCCATAGTATCGCGGATTGCATATAGTTCCATCACAAGCGGGTGATGGATTTCTGATATATATTCATTGTACGCATGTAGTTGGTTCCCAAGATTATGTTGTCGATACATGGCTGCACAGCAATCATAGTTCTGTATAAAGAAAGCAAAGAAATTTCCATAAAGAAAGGTGTTAGGCAAGGAGACACGATCTCCCCAATACTATTCACAGCTTGCTTAGAGGAAGTATTCAGAGACTTGGAATGGGAGCAGTTAGGGATAAGGGTAGATGGAGAATACCTCAGTAATCTGCGATTTTCTGATGACATTGCCTTGCTAACTATGGGGATGAACTGCAAATAATGATTGATGACCTAGACAGGAAAAGTAGAAAGATAGGCTTAAAAATCAATATGCAGAAGACTAAAGTAATGATCAACAGCATCGGGAAGGAACAGCAATTTACGCTAGGTAGCGAAGCACTGGAAGCAGTAGGCGAATATGTCTACTTAAGACAGGTAGTAACCGCAGATCTCGACCATGAAAAGGAAATAACAATAAAAATAAGATTGCGATAGAGCGCATTTGGCAAGCACTCGCAGATTATGACTAGCAGCTTACCCGTACGCTCAAGAGGAAAGTATACAACAGTTGCATCTTACCTGCACTCACCTGTGGCGCTGAAACGTGGAGGCTAACTAAGATGGTTCTACTTAAGTTGAGGACGGCTCAGAGGGCTATGGAACGAAAAATGGTAAGGGTAAAATTAAGAGATAGGAATTGTGCAGAGTGGATGGGAGAAATAGCTCGCGTTACAGACATTCTAGAGGAAATTAAGAAGAAGAAATGGGCATGGGCAGGACATGTAGAGCGAAGAGAGGAAAGCCGATGGTCTTAGGGTAACAAACTGTACTCCAAGGGAAGGAAAGCATAGAAGAGGCAGAAACTTAGGTGGGCGTATGAGGTTAAGAAGTTCGCAGGGGTCACGTGCATGCAGCTAGCACAGAACCGGGTTAATTGGAGAAATATGGGAGAGGCCTTCGCCTTGCAGTGGGTATAGTCAGGCTGATGATGATGATGATGACATAAAGACACAACCGCGAATTTTGACGGACATACCGTGCCCCATAAAGAACCTAATGCTCCAAACTCCTACTGGATGCAGCTGCCTACTTGCTCCAGAGTTATTTCAGTTCAGTCGTTTAGTCGTGTCCGACTCTTCGTGACCCTATGGACCATATCACGCCACGCTTTCTGGTCTCTCACTATCTTCCTAACATCACATAACTTCATCTGCAGCACCACGAGGATGCCATCTAACCATCGCGTTCGCTGCCTACCCTTCTCCGGTGACCCTCAACCTTTCCCAACATCAAATCTTTCTCCAGCGATTCCTCTATTATCATCAGATGACCAAAGCAGCTGAGCTTTAACTTTAGAATTTGACCCTCTAATGAGCAGACAGGGTTTATGGTCGACGATATCGACTGATTTAATCTTCTGGCCGGTCAACGAACTCTCAAGAGTCTCCGCCAGCACCACTATTCAAACGTGTCAATTCTTCGGCGGTCAGCATTCTTCACAGTCCAACTCTCCCATCCATACATAACAATTGGAAAGACCGTAGCACAAGTTATACGGATCTTGGTTGGCAGTGTACCGTCTCTGCTTTTTACTAGGCGGTCAAGGCTAGCCATGGCTCTCTTTCTCAGAAGCAGGCGTCTCCTAATTTCATGGGGCTGCAGTCTCCTTCCGGGGTAATCTTGGAGCCCAAAAAGAGAAAATCTGTCACAGCTTCCATTTTTTGCTCTTTGATGCTCCAGGACTTGATAGGGCAAAAGGCCATAATCTTTGTCTTTTTAATATTGTCACAGAAGCCAGTGAAACTGGTTCAGCAGGTATATTTAGGATTAAGTAAAAGCACCGGCAAGATCAGGCACGGAACCGACTGGCGGGCGAGCACTGAGAGCGATGAAGACGAGCGCGTGCCAGTCTCCCGAGCTCGCCACATGGCGGCGCCAGTACGATAACATTGCGGCATTGCCCCTCCCGGTGGAAAACGCATCGTCCCGATGCCGAGTGGCGAGGTTGAGGATAACCGTAGTCGGCGAGGATGCGCGTTCACATCAAGTAGTTAAAGGAAGCAAAGAAAAAAAAACACATGTAGCTGGACCTAGCGGGAGTAGAAGGGCTTCATCCTGGCGACATGTACGACTTCCGATTGTGCTTGCCGTCGGGATGAGCGAACAGTTCCTTGCGGGGTCACTTCGTAGGTGACGTCGCTGAGTTTGCGTTGTACTTCGTACGGGCCGAAGTAGCGGCGCAGAAGCTTCTCGGAGCGACCCCGCTGGCGAACAGGTGTCCACACCCAAACCTGATCGCCA
>JAJIZL010030283.1:45385-68212 GCA_023969395.1 Amblyomma maculatum
CACAACTGCAAGGCACTCCTTTTCGGTAGTAGAATAATTCGCTTCGGAACGAGACAGGGTGCGGCTGGCGTAAGCAATCACCCGCTCAACGCCTTCTTGCCACTGAACGAGAACTGCACCGAGGCCAACGTTACTGGCGTCGGTATGCAATTCTGTGTCGGCCTCCTCGTCGAAGTGGCCAAGTACGGGCGTTGTTTGAAGGCGCTTGCGAAGCTCCTCGAAGGCCCTTTGCTGCTCGTCGGCCCAGATGAAAGGCTGGTCGTCCTTTGTTAGACGAGTCAATGGTTCCGCTATTCGGGAGAAGTCATGCACAAATCTCCTGTAATATGCACAGAGGCCCAAAAACCGACGAACGGAACTTTTATCAGTGGGGGTCGGGAAAGCAGCTACGGCAGCCGTCTTCTCTGGATCAGGGCTAATTCCCTCAGAACTCACGACGTGACCCAGGAACTTGAGCTGTTGGAATGCAAAGTGGCATTTTTCTGGTTTTAGTGAGAGTCCGGCCCCGCGGATGGCATTTAGCACGGCCGTCAATCGTTTGAGGTGCTCTTCGTAAGTCGCAGAGAAAATGACAACGTCGTCAAGGTAGACGAGGCACGTCTGCCATTTGAGGCCGGCTAGGACAGTGTCCATCATTCTTTGAAAGGTTGCGGGAGCGGAACACAAACCAAATGGAAGCACCTTAAATTCGTACAGTCCGTCAGGAGTAATGAATGCGGTTTTCTCTCGATCACGTTCATCGACTTCGATCTGCCAGTACCCGCTGCGTAGATCGAGCGATGAAAAGTATCGGGCGTGGCGAAGTCGGTCGAACGAGTCATCGATTCGAGGCAATGGGTAGACGTCCTTTTTCGTAATTTTGTTAAGCCTCCTATAGTCGACGCAGAATCTGAGTGCTCCGTCCTTTTTAGTGACCAGCACAACTGGTGAGGCCCATGGACTTGTGGACGGCTGGATGACATCATCGCGGAGCATTTCATCAACTTGCGCCCGAATAGCCTCTCGTTCTTTCGGCGATACTCGGTAGGGGTGTTGGCGGATAGGGCGCTTGGTGGGATTAACTATAATTCGATGTTTCGTTACTGACGTCTGCTTCACTTTGGAAGTGACGGCAAAGCAGTCACGGTAAGTGTCCAGAATTGCTTGAAGGCGGCGTTTCTGGGTAAGAGACAAAGCTGGGTTCACGTCAGTTTGAACAGTATGTCCAGTGCTCTCGGGAGGGTTCTCGTTGGCCAGCGAAAGGTCGCAATGGGCGGATGGTGCACTGACTTCGTCAAAATAAGCAATAGCTGTACCTTGCGGTAAATGGCGGTATTCGGCACTAAAGTTCGTTAAAAGCAGTTCAGTTCGTTTATTTCTGAAGTCAAAGATCCCCCGAGCGACGCAGACTTGTAGGCTCAACAATAAATTCACGTTCGTTTCCGCGAGGCCTTGCAAGGCGGGAGGGTTGTCGCACTGCACTGTAACAAACAAGCTGGTGCGTGGAGGTAGAGTGACATGGTCGTCGCACACTTGCAAAACTGGCCTGTCTGTAGTCGTCGTTGTGCTGTCTGTACTCGTCGGAAATTGCGCGGTGAGTGGAAAACGTCACCATGAAGTCACGGAGGTCGATGATTGCTTCGTTTTCTCTAAGAAAATCAAGGCCGAGAATCAGGTCCTTGGAGCACTCTGCTAGCACAACAAAGCAGCACGAGAAAGTTACGTGGTGAATCTCGACGCGAGCGGTGCACACTCCGAGCGGCGTTACCACGTGCCCTCCGGCTGTCTTTATCGGGGCTCCGTGCCAAGGAGTCAGGACTTTTCGCAGAATGGTAGCAAGGCCATGACTCATAACGCAAAAATCAGCGCCGGTATCTACAAGGGCAGTCGTGTTGTGGTTATCAACGACGATCGGTATTTCGGCGGAATGTAGCTCACCGTCGACAAAGTGCGGCGTGTCAGGGATCGTCGGGCTGACGGGTCGTTCGTTGCGTCGAATTACGGCGTCGAAGGTAAGCTTCTGTGATCGTCGGGAGGTCGTCGGACTCGTTGGTCGTGCGGTGCGTCGATTGGGGGCGTCGGAGGAAAACTTCGGCGATCGTCTAAAAGTGGTCGGACTGTTGGTCGGAACGAAGGGTCGGAGGTCGGTCTGTGTGATCGAATCGGTGAGCGGAGGATGTTGGTCGTAGTGTCCATCGACGGCGGCCCTACCCCCGAGGGTCGCCGTCTTCAGTTTTCCCGGTGCGGACTTGGGGACTGCCTCAGGAAAGAACGGCGGCTGGTGGAAAACTGTCTCGGCGGTGGTGACCTGGACTGGCGTCGCGGGAGGGACGCAGGTGGGACGTGGTCGCTGAGGTATTGGTCGATATCCCGAGGTCGTTCGCCATAGCGCGGCCGAGGGGCATCCGGGGAAAATCCGCGCAAGCCCATCCGACGGTACGGGCAGTGGCGCAGAACGTGACCGGCTTCGCCGCAGTGGAAGCACAAAGGCAGATTGTTCGGCGTGCGCCACGCGTGTGCTTTGCGAACGGGTGGTCGAGGTTCAGGCACACCAGTCGAAACTGGATATTGCGGTGCAGGACGTGCGGGAGGAGCAGGGTTGCTGGGTGCCAATTGTTCAGGCGCAGGGGTACGCAACACGTCGCTGTAAGTCATGATCTGTGGCGCAGGCGGCTGGGGTGATGGTATTGATGGCACTGATGGCACTGCTTGGCGGAGCTCTTCGCGCACAATATCCGAGATGCCCCCAACACATGGATGTTGTTCGAGAGAGGGCAGCTTTTGCAGCTCTTCGCGCACGATGCTTCGGATAAGCTCGCGAAGGGCTTCCCTGTCGTTTCCGGCCATTGGCAAGCGGAAGTCTACAACAGCAATGTTCGCAGAGCGATCGAAATGTACAAATCGCTGATTCAAGGCACGCTCGATGCTTGTTGCTTGTTTCGTAAAATCAGCAACAGTACGTGGAGGATCACGTACAAGGCCAACGAACAGCTGCTCCTTTACGCCTTGCATAAGGTAGCGCACCTTCTTTACCTCCGACATGGACGGGTCCGCCCGGTTGAAAAGCCGAGTCATTTCTTCCACAAACATAGCGACGCTTTCATTAGGCCGCTGTGCTCGGGACTGTAGAGCGAGTTCGGCCATCTCTTTTCTTGCATCGTTGCCAAATGTTGCAAGCAGCTGCCGCCGGAAATCCTGCCACGTGGAAATGGTAGCCTCATGGTTTTCGAACCACATCTTGGCGGCGTCTTCTAGTGCGAAATAAACATTCTGCAATTTTCGCTCTTCGTCCCACGCATTAAACACAGCGACCCGGTCGTAGCTGGTCAGCCAGTCCTCAACGTCTTCGAACTTGTCGCCATGAAACGGCGTGGGCATACGTGGAGTATGGCAGATCAGCTGCTGGGCACTCACGGGAAACTGAGTGGTGGTCTGAATTGCTGCTGTAGTCATCGTGGTTCGCGGTGGGGAAACAAGAGGACCACACTCGGGTGCTAAGCCTCTCAAGCGACGGCTCGCCTTGTGCACAGGTGTCGTGTCCACGGTGTGTAGATGGGCGTAGGGGGCAGCCAGAGGCTCTTCGTACATGGGATCTACCCCGCACCTCCACCAAAAATGTCACAGAAGCCAGTGAAACTGGTTCAGCAGGTATATTTAGGATTAAGTAAAAGCACCGGCAAGATCAGGCACGGAACCGACTGGCGGGCGAGCACCGAGAGCGATGAAGACGAGCGCGTGCCAGTCTCCCGAGCTCGCCACATGGCGGAGCCAGTACGATAACATTGCGGCAATATTCAGTTTAAGCCCAAACTTCTAACTCTCTTCTTCTACGCACATTAGAAGTCTCTTGAGTTGCACTTCACTTTCTGCCATTAAAGTGGTATCATCCGCATATCTAAGGTTGTTGATACGTTTCCCTGCAATCTTCACTCCAGCTGAAGACCGGCCTTCCTCATGATGCACTTGGCATATAGGTTAAATAGGCAGGGCGACAGTATGCAGCCTTGTCTCACTCCTTTCTCAATCGGAAACCAATCAGTAAGACCATGCCCAGTTCTGACTGGGGCCTCTTGCCCTTTTTACAGGTTCCTGAGGAGACAGATGAGGTGAATTGGAACTTCCATCTCTTGGAGAGCTTGCCGCAATCTGCTGTGATCTACGCAGTCAAACGCTTTCGCATAATCAATAAAGCAGAAATAGGTGGGTTTCTGGAACTCTCTTGCTCTTTGTATGATCCAGCAAAGGTTGGAAATCTGGTCCCTAGTTCCTCTGCCCTTGCGAAACCCAGCTTGAACGTCCGAAAGCTCGCGATCCACATACTGCAGCAGCCTACCTTAGAGGATTTTCGACATCACCTTGCTAGCATCCGAAATAAGCGCGATCGTGCGGTAGTTGGAACAATCGTTGGCACTGCCTTTTTTTGAAATGGGGATGAAAACTGACCTCCTCCAATCCTGTGGCCACTGCAGGGTTGTCCAAATTTGCTAACATAATGTATACAGAACGTTAACAGTGTCGTCATGGTTGAGGTATTGAAGCAACTCAGTTGGAATGCCATCAATTCCGCTAGCTTTGTTCTTAGCAAGGCTGGCCAATTCAACTTCACTCTTCAGGATGCCCGGCTCGAGATCAGTAATCACAACCGCCTTAGGTTGGGTTTGCACATCCAGGTCCTTCTTGTACAGTTCTTCTGTGTATTCCTGCCACCTCTTCTTTATCTCTGAGGCTTCAGTGAGGTCCCTGCCTTGTTTGTCCTTTATCACGCCCAGCCTAGCACAGAAGCTTCCTTTGATATCTTTGATTGTCTTATGCAGAGTTCTTGTGTTCCTCAATTGGCTGTTGTCCTAAACTGCTTGGCACTGTATGTTCAGGAAGGCATTCTTGTCTCTTCTTGCTATTTTCTGAAAATCTGTATTGACACCTTGTATCTTTCTCTTTCCCCCATAAGTTTTGCCATCCTCCTTTGCTCAGCTATTTGCAAAGCCTCTTCAGATAACCAGCTTGCTTTCTTGCATTTCTTTTGCTTTGGAACTACATTAGTAGCAACTTCTTGTATTATATCCAGTTCAGCAGTCCACATTTCTTTAGGTTCTCTGTCTTCTAGATCTAATTCTTTAAATCGATTCCTCACTTCCACAGCATATTCTGATGGAATTTGATGCAGATTATACCTGAAAGGCCTTCTAGTTTTCTGCGTTTTCCTCAATCGAAGCTTAAATTTGGCAACAAGAAGCTGATGATCGGTGCCACGATCGGCCCCAGGCCTTGTTTTTTACTGCCTGTATAGCACTTCTTCATCTCTGCCGGCAAAGAATATAATCAATCTGATTCATGTACAGACCATCCGGTGAAGTCCGCGCCTCTTGTGCTGTTGAAAATAAGTGTTAGCTATGGTCAGGTTGTTTTGTTGATAAAACTCTACCTGCCTCTGCCCAGCTTCATTTGGCTCACCAAGACCGAAGTTGCCTGTAATTCTGGATATTTCTTCACTCTCTACCTTAGCATTCGAGTCTCTTATAAGAAAAAGGACGTCTGATGATGGAGTGCGGTCTAAAAGGCATTGCAGGTCAGCATAAAATCTCTCAACGTTAGCTTTTTCAGTAGTAGTGGTTGGTACACAGACTTGAATAGCAGTTATGTTGAAAGGGTGACCTTGGATCCGAAGTGAAATCATTCAGTCGTTTTTGGGGTTGTACCCTAGCACTGCTTTGCCCATTCTTTTGTTTACTATGAGAGCGACCGCATTTCTTTTCCTGGATTCGTGTCCACAATAAAATACATAATGGTCACTGGAATTAAATTCTTCCATTCCGGTCCACTTGAGCTCGCTGATACTCAAGACATCAATGTTCAATCTGTTCATTTATCGCTTTACGACATCCAATTTACCTTGCGTCATAGATCTTACATTCCACGTTGCTATGTGATATATCTCCTTGCAACATCGGACATTCCGGTCGCTTCCCGACACATCCACAACTGAGCATCCTTTCGTCCTGGAGCTACTAGGAATCGCCCTTTGTTCATCCCCAGTAACATGTGGGACGCCTTCCAACCTGGGGGCTCATCTTCCGGCGCCATATCTTTATTGCTATTGCGACTGGCCATAGGGGTTTCTTGGCAGGAAATACTGGAGTGGGCTGTCATTACCTTCTCCAGTAAATCACATTTTGTCAGAATTCTCTGCCATGACCAGTCTGTCTTGGGTGGCCCTACACAGCAGAGCTCACGACTTCATCGAGTTTCGCAAGCCCGCCCCCCGTCACGACAAGGCAGTGATTCATGAAGGGGACTTGCTCCAGAACCAATTCGCAGTCTTGTCCCATATGAATATAGCATTGTTCCCCTGAATATTCCTATAAGTTAAACGCGTGACCAAGATGGTCGGTCAAATGTTTACTAACGCTATTGAAGAGAAGCCGTCGACAAGACCACTAACTTCGATCTTTAGCATTTAACAGATTGAAGAATTCCAGGCACCGGCACACAGTAGCCACCGACCTCACTTCCTTAAGCTATGCTTACTGCAATGGTGACGGGGATCGGCGCCGTGAAGACCGAGAACAGCACGAATAAAAAGAAGGTATGTCCCACTGCGGTCGGTGGCGGGAGAAGGCGGCATATTCCTCCGTTTTGTAAACGGCTTCTCGGAGTAGAATATCTTGGCTGATAAATGATGGAGTAAGGTTGGAAGGCAGGTCAAGTGGACGCCGATGGGAAGGATATGTGAACAGCTTGAATCGAACTATAACACAGGAAATTGGCCGACCACAAAGGGCCCGTCGAAGTGTCCCCGCCTAAGAAGGTTCGATGCGTCTACCGTTTGCCTACAACGAAGCAGCGGTACTGAGCTTGACGTCCGCTGTGCTGAGAAAATTTGACGGTGTCATTGACTTCGCATTTAATGAAAAACTTTGGTCGTGGCCTGAATCTCTTTAGCGTTTAGAAAAAAAAATTCCCACTTGTTTTCGGGGCAAGGCTTGCGCTAGTTCGATTGAAGAGTTCACTCGCCTGTGAATTCGCTCCGCATAAGCCGCCGAGGGCTCTGTGGAATGGTGCCGCATGTCGATGAGCCGCAGTAGCAGTGTCAGAGTTTTAGTGGAGTCGGCTGCGCTGCCTTACTGGCCGACGACTGAGTCCAGCTGCATCTCACCAAACTTTGCAATGGCGCCAGCGTTTTCACGCCCTTAAAACGGCGCTTCGTTTCCTCCTCAGCATCCCTGCGCAACGATTAGTTTGTTTAGTTAATTCGTATGGCATACCTTGAACAATAACCGTACTTCGTTAAGAGCTCGTCATCACTGGCCAGGTCAGCATCTTACAGGAATAGGAGTGATTCGGCAGATAACGTCTGTGTTCGGCGTTTTGTTAAGGTTGCGCACGTGGCTTATGTGTATTGACTTTTTATATAATTATATTGTGCACAAGGAACCCATTAAGAAATTCGAAGTTCTCCATAACAGTGTTTATTATGTTAATGAACCGGTTAAGTTCTTTATAAATTTTGGTCCATCTCTGCATCGATGACCACTACTCTTTCTCTCAATGACAGCCACTGAGGCATTATTCAGTGCCTGGCTGCTTTGTTATTAAGGCCTGGTTATATGGTAACACATTGCCGTTCCGGCTGTTTTTGTGCTTATCTAGCTGGAGATGTCCTAATTTATGACCGTAGTTTGCTTATTTAACAGAGAAGAGGCTATACCAAATGTCCACTGACCCAGAGGCTGGGAGTGCGGCTTCGCCCCCGCTTTACCATTTGTTTTGGGCTGCGACCTTTAAAAAAAACTACCTTGTCATATATCTGGCACGCATATATGGGGTACCACTTCCGTTCGTTCACGCCGAAGTCAACAAAGTAGAAGTGTAGCAACGTTTATAGCTGCACCGCTTCCTACCGCATGTGTACGACAGAACTTTGTATATTAAAACCCATCTGCCACTTTCGCATTACGTTTTTCCCGCTTAAAGGCGCCGAATAAGCGCGAAATATATATGGAGGACCGTTGGCGCCCTCTGTCGTGTTCATGCAGGCGGTATAACATACCTGTAATTTCCTAGTTGAGGCTGTAGAGTACTGATTACCTCCTGCATAGATATTTCGCTTGCATGTACAACTCTTCCCACCTGCCTAGAGATTATTTACAAATAACGCAAGGCAGTACATGAATGCGTCATCTGAGGAAAGCTCGACCAAGAAACGCAAGGCGCATCTGAGCTTTTAGGCAGCAGCGACGCAGCATCAAAAGTCACAAAACTGCCCAGAGATAAACATAATGGGTGTACGGTGCTGCCGCCGCCACTGCGCTTGCCCCGTCATGGCCTAGACGAGGCAAGAGCAACGGTAGCAAGGAGCACGCGGGGAGAAAGTGCACGCAACCCGTGCTGCGGTATCAATGAGTACGCCATGGTAGCGTCGCTCCAGGCCAGCGCCGCAGAAATTAACTGTAAGGGCCACTGCTGTCGCGCAGCCAAACTCGATGGGCACGCATGCGCATCGGCATGAAAAGAGAGGCGTCATCTGCGAAGACAGAGGAAAGAGAATGCTGCTCCCTTTGCAACGTGTCATGCCGAACTATTTTACGGAACGGTGCATATGATGTATTGACGTAGGTTTCGTCAGCACCGACCAAGGTGATAACATTAGCCTGCCTGTCAAAATTCCATGAGCTGCGGCGAGTTTTGAGGGCCTCGAATGTCCGGCGCGATGATAGCGTCGGAGAACCGAACTGAAGTTGTCCTTGGCATTGAGAAATTGGTTGACGTTGTCAACAATGGTTATAAACAGACGGCCTACCTTATCGTCCTCAGTTGTCCGGCTTTTCATGGTCTTGCGCAGACTAAGTGAAGCCAGATTGTAGTACATGCTGGAAGTTTCAACGGCTGGCTGAGCACTCTGCACAATGTCTCCTTGGACTGTTCCTTTTACGCAAGATAGTCACCAAATCACTCCTTGATGTCTTTCACAAACCACTACCATGGTTTCAGTGTGTCTGCGTGGTTCTAATACTACATCAAGGCAGCAGTTAATCACGACGAACAATACATGCGCCAAATTAACCCACATTCCGCGCCTTCAAGCGCTAGAACCTTGCCAGAGCCGTCGTCTTCCAGGTCACCCTCTTGTTGCAGTGAGAATGCAGGAAACTACGAGCATCCCCGAACAAGAACGCAGAAACCTCCATTACCGTCCATGTGCCACTCACATTCATAAATGCGATGCTAAACAAGAATGTAATGAGGGAGCTACTCAACAGCATCCTGTCCCGCTTGAACAGCAAAGAATGGGCCTCTCAAAAAAATTAGCATCGCATTTATGAAGGTGAGTGGCACATGGACAGTAATGGAGGTTTCTGCGTTCTTGTTCGGCGATGCTCGTAGTTTCCTGCATTCTCACTGCAACAAGAGGGTGACCTGCAAGACGACGGCTCTGGCAAGGTTCTAGCGGTTGAAGACGCGGCATGTGGGTAGGCGTATACAGGTTCTGCAAACCAGTTTACTACAGACGCAAGTTGATTGCTGGAGTGCTGAACTGGGAAAGCAAAGCTAGCAGGGCAAATAGCTGCTGTCTGATTGCACGAGTCTTTCTCCGGTCGCTTTCTTTTAGCGTGAATGCATTTCCGCGAGGTCTCCCCGGGTCGTCTGGATGCGCGTGGCTTGACTTGCAGTGTTACCTTTGCAAAAAATGCAGAAAGAACTCAACCGTAGTCAAGTGCCAACTGAAAGTGCATCGTGGGCCAACATGAGGCTGCCTTTTAGAAGGCGAGTAGGGGGCCACGCACCTGGCGTCTTTGATAGGTGTTTCGACGGATGCTGACAAAAGTCCCCTCCGTCATTCTTTAGTGCAGTGGGCCATTATCAGATTGGCCAGATAACAGGATTGTCTCGCTCGAGTGAGACCGACAGTGACTCATCCTTGACGCTATGTGACTGGCATCCTCCAGCGCGCCATAGCCTGCAAAGCGCTCAAGTGCAACTGCTACGGCACGTCAGACCAAGCCAGGATGTTGAAAGACGCGAGTCCTTCTATACTGTCTCGGCCGAAGAAGCACGCCGCATCCCGCGAGCTTAGTTAGAATGCGGAACGAGACGTCGCGAACATAAATCTACCAATCCGGAAAACGTTGGTCAACTCAAGGAAAAGCTTACTAAGAAACAGAAACCGCAGGCCGCTCTAGCGGCCGAAATGCCAGAACAGCAAACAGTTCGCTTATAAACTGATCGCAGTCGTAAATATCGCTACCGAGTTAAAGCATAGCGAAAACGGCTCGCCGATTCTAATCTTTACTGTAACACGCTGCGTGTTCCGTGTATAGCCTTCAGCGTAACCAGACTGACCAACACCTAAACTGAAATAAACGGGCTTTCACACATGTACTTTGCTTAACCTTAGTTTAAACCCTGCAATTTGCTCCTTTGCTGCGCTTAAAAATTCGCCGCATGGCTATATATATATTGAGACGATTTGTAAGACACTTTGTGGGAGTGTGCACCTGGCAGTCGCACAGTAGGCTATAACCGGGTATGTGCTTTTAGCAGCGGCATATTATCCAAACCAATATACAATAATCATGGTGGCACTCGAGAAGAGACCAGCACAGACTTCACAAATAGCTCTGTTTTTGATTGCCGTGGCAAATACGTGACGATTGCTCGTTCGCATTCTTCAAGAATGGGAATATTGCTGATATTTTGCACCAGGCTAAAAGGCTTTTGAATACTGTGTCCTGTGCAAGGCTAATAATCAGTCAAGAGGCGACCGACCTACATCCAAGTAAAATCATCAGTTCGTCTTGCTGTGACCGCAGTTATTTATGGGTTTTCCCATGCTCGATACGAAAGATTTTAGAACAAGAAATGAACAGCGTTAGGTAGACAGGACCTTGAACTCAAGTGCACTCAAGTTTTACATATTAAGGAACGATTTTGCGAGGCATCAAGTGCGGTTCTTAATTTAAATAAATTGAAATGAGTTTGGATATGTAACTGAGTAGGCGGTCGAAACTCCTTTGTGAACTAAGCTGAGACTGTAGGCCACTTCACTATCTACTGGATAAACTGCACCAGCCTCGAAATAGAGTAGCCTATTAGGATTCAGAAATCAAGGCTATGAGAAGAAATACTCCTGCTTGGACGGGTGGGGAACCTTCGCTCTTTGCTTTGCTTCAATTTCGCAAAACATTGCTGCTCAGAAACTTCCTTGCTTACGTCCTGCAGGTTCGGCATTGTTCGAAAAATAAGCTGCAGGCAGTGCACACACCATTCGCATTCTCGTGTCATATGCTCTAACGGAGCCGATGGGTCATGGCACCCTATTTTTTACTATCGTGTCCTGCGAAATAGGCCTATATAACTTGTTTGTGCATGTTTTGAGTTTTTTTTTTCTCTTTAGAATTGGGAAATTACTCCTTTTTAGCAGCGGCTCATATATGGCGTATTCGCACTCATGTGTTTCATATATTTTCTCCGACTGGGCAGCCTTGTTAATCATTGTTTGTATGGGTGTGTGGCCCATGAGGACTCATGAAGGGAGTTGCAGATACCTTCCATTTCCTAAATGCGCGTTTTTTAAAGATGACATATACAGTCTATTCAGAAGGAATTTCAGCCAGGTCCTTAATGAGTCTTTGTTCCAAATACCATTGAATCAGGAGCCTTATTTGGGGTTTATTAACCATGGCTTTTGTAGCGTAAAGTTGGTCAGAGCCGAGTTTCGCAGGAGTGTGCCCCGCCCTTTATGCGCATGCGCGAGAGCCGCGTCTATTTGAGACGGAAAAGAAGAAGGAGAAGGAGAAAAGAAGCAGAGGAAGTACAAGTAGAAGGAGAAAAAGCAAAAGGAGAAGAAGAACGCTCGGTCACCCGCAGCTAATGCTTTTGCTACATATTCGGTTCAGCAGCGTCGAACCCTTCAAATGTTTTTTTATTTTAAAAAGCATTAAGAGCGTTTGCACTAAATGTTCAGAAATAACTCCCTTCTGAAAATTTTCACACATCAACGATACCCCAAAGGCAGTACTTCATTGAAAATAAATGCTTCTCTCATTACCAGTAAAATGCCGTCTGTAAAATACGCCACAGACGATTGGTCATTGTTTTATTCGGTGCTTTTTGCTGTGTTTTAATTTGACATATTACATCAAACGTCTAAGTACGATAACAAAATTACAGCCCATCCTAATTCGTTACTGCCTGTGAGATACATTTCGATGCGCTTTGTGACTTATATTTGTTAATGGGTAGTCTTCAGTTTAGTGGAAGAGCCGTATCATGGACCGCCTTGACGGATCTGCACCAATAGCAAACAGTCCCAAGAGGAGTGTGCTTTCGTTAGTGGTGTAGGTGCTATCCTGGACGACGAGCTTACCGCCACATCTTGGTGTGTGTGTGTGCCTCCCGGACGTTCGACAGTTGTAATGGAAGAGAATAAGTGGCGTTATGGCTTGCGATATGGTTCCTATTATTTTGAGGCATGATCGGTTCATTATTTCATTTGCGGAAGATTTTTCTTCAATAAAAAATAAATATTGAGCCTGGGGTAGTGTTTGTCTCAAGGCTGGGACAAGGACTCAAGCATAGGTTCACGAAGACACGCTGTATTGAAACGCTTTGATGGCACGCTCTGATTACGCGTTCTGATGATACGAGTAATTAGGGAAGAAATCCTTTCTCACTAAATGGTAAAGCTTTTGGGTGTCAAATAAGCAAGCTTTGCTGTTAGGTCTAAATAATTCTAGATTAAAACGAAGTAGCAAATATAAAAGCAACAAGGAAACTTAAACTCAGCTTCAGTGAATGATATAAATATAGGTTTTGACGAGCGCCTACAGAAACATTGTTATCCAATTAATTCAACTCTGGTTGCTTTATGAAGAATATGAAAAACCCGCAAGGGCACGATTTATACATGCCTACCCGAATAAAATCTTTAGCTGTTCCCGAGCACGCACTTATTGGCCGCAATACCGTGTGCTCCCTCAAGGCTGTAAAGGAGATGTTTTGGAAGAAAACGCTAATCAAACGTTATCAGTCTCGCAGCATGGGACACCATCTAACGTTTGCGGCTGAATTAAGGCAGTAAGGCCTACGCCACACTCCCGTGAAACATGATCAAGGATGTATACCGTGGGGAGAATGCCGTCAACAAAACTATGAGATCAAAGAACCCATAGTCACGTTTTTAATAATGAATTTTAAATAAAATTATTGTTTTTTGTTTCTGAACAGCCGTATTTTTCAGAACTTAGTTCTAGAACAAAACGAATCTGCGGGATGCATATTATGCGTACGGGTTACAATTTATACGTAAGTAAGGTTAGTCAATCTGAATCGCCATTTTGCAAACGTACAAAGTATGTTTGCTGCTCTTCCCTTGCCCACAAGTGCTTGCTGCCACGTTGAACGATTGCGTATCTACTGCATTGTTACTCTTACCTTCCGAAGATGTAGAACTAAATCCTGGTCCTAACAAGGAAGTATACCGTCAGCATAGCGACGTTATGGCCGCGATAGCTGCTGTGTCCTCCTAGTTTGACACACGACGTGAAGAAATGGTTTGGTTTGTGGGGTTTAACGTCCTAAAGCGACTCAGGCTATGAGAGACGCCGTATTAGAGAACCGCCAAAATTTCGAATACCCGGGGCTCCTTAACGTGCACTGACATCGCATATCACATGGGCGTCTTGCTTTTCGCCTCCATGAAAATGAGGCCGCCAAGATCGGGATTCGATCGATCCCGCATCCTTAGGCACAATGCCTAGCGCCGTAACCACTGCGCCACCCCGGCGGGGTCGACAAGAAGAAATGATTAATGCCATAGCTGAACTAAAGGTTGACCAAGAAGCGTTATCTGAGGCTGTTTCAGACCTTTCTAATAGAATGACTGCTGTGGAAGCCGCAGTTGAGTGTCTCGAAAACACGCCTTCTAATATCGATCTTACTGCAGCAGTCCAAGAGGCAGTTTGAAATGAGAGCGCCGCGCTTGCGTCCAGACTGGACGAGCTGAAGGGCCAGTCAAGACGCGACAACTTAATATTTTATGGCATCTCTGACAATTCATCTGAACCATGGGCTCGATCGGAAGCTCAGATACATCATTTCCTTTCCAAGTGTCTCAATTTGAATTAGTCAGAAGTCACAATTCATAGGGCTCATAGGTTGGGTAGCTTTGCAAATGGCAAACGCGACCTGTTACTGCTAGGTTGCGTCCTATAAAATGAGAGAATATATACTTTCGCAAAAAGCAAAGTTAAAAGAGGATGTTGTTTCTATCGGCGAAGATTTTTGCAAAGCCACCCCTAAATCGCGCAAAACCCTTAACAATTTCGGCAAGGCTAGTGGTCAATTCTATTCTTTGCGCCACAACAAATTAATCATAGGTAAAAGGTGCTACGCCTATTACGCAGCTATAGACGAAGTATGCGAAATCAGACCAAGTAGGAGCGCGATTACCCCAAAAAGAGACATCACACCTCCGGATTCACACTGTGCACATTCAAGCTCAGCATAACTATCTCAAGATCGAAAGCTATCTCAAGATCGAAAGCCAACAAACTGCATATCAATTCTTTTCCCTAATGTTCGAAGTGTCATCAACAAACGTTCATCACTATCGTCACATATCGAAGCATGCTCAGCTGATATAGTTGTGCTCACTGAAACATGGCTCTCGGCAAAAATCAAGAATAATAAAATACTAGATTGCGAAAAAACACACAACTTATATGACCGCGATTTCCAAACTGGCGGAGGTGTACTGACTGCCGTGAACTCTGCTATCTATTCCTTTGCTATCTCTATCGATTAATCATTAGAAATAGTTGGCACTCATGTTACACTTACAACGGCGATCTTATCCTTTGCGCGTGTTATAGGTCCCCATCTTCACCTACTACTTTCTTCACTGACCTTCATGATGCCCTTAATAAATTATTTGTTCGATACCCAAAATCACAGTTATTCTTACTGGGTGATTTTAATTTTCCAAATATAATGTTGCAAAACGGTATTCCTTCTCTTAAGCAACCATCCTCCGAGTGCAATAATTTTTTAGACACTTCCGCCGATTTTAATCTAACCCAGCTAATTAATAAACCCCATGCAACACCTGCACTTCGTCTAATATTTTAACCTTTCTTTACAACAGCTCCAGATTTGGCGTCTCCGCCAACATGCCTAGAAGGACTTAGTGATCACTCACTGCTTCACTTGACAATTAAGAAGATTGTCTGCTCCAAGAAATTTGTTAAAACCATATGTTATTACAATACCGCCGACACCGCGTCCATCACAGCTGAACTGGAATCATTCACTGCCGACTACAATCTAAACTTTCCGAAACGTACCGTTGAAGCAATCTGGTCATTGTACAAGAATAAACTGCTAGAACTAATAGATCGCTACGTCCCTAAAATCAGGATTGTCTCAAATCCTACCTAACCATGGTTTACTAAACCCCACGCCACTTATGTAACAAAAAGAAGTGTAATATTTGTCGCGCCAAAATCATCTAACCTTCCTGAACGCTGGGCAGTATATCATCGCAATCAGGCAGGATATCTAACGGCTGTTAATGCAGAACAGAATTTTTTTTATAACACCCTCCCATCAATTCTGCAATCTAATCCGCGTAAATTTTGGAAAGTTGTTGGGAGCAAAGTAGGCAAGGTAATTCAACTAGTCCGTTCTGACAATGTCTCGATTCTTCCTAACCAGTGCTGTTCCGTTTTAAATGATGTATTCGCTTCAGGTTTCCCCAAAAAGTGTTCCTAATATTGTACAGTCTGTAACTAATCTTTCTTATTTACCAATGAACTCTATAAGTATAGACTGGGTCGGCATACAAATGGCTTCTTCATCAGGTGAACATGCACTCAACTCTAAAATGCTGAAAATCACTCAACCATATTCTTCCATTTTGCTTTCGATGCTCTTTTCCCAGTCTCTAGGTTCCTCGGTAATTCCAAGCGATTGGAGAAATGGCAAGGTTGTTCCAGTACCTAAACCAGGGCCCGCTTGCACAAACGATCTCAAGACTGTCTTAGCTAAGTCCAGACTTAACTGCAGTCTTAAGGATAGGCCGCTAGCATGGCTGCTTAAGACATGGAGCCAAGACTGGGCTTCAGTCTTGACTTGAATAAGTCGCTTGCAAGATTACGACTCTAGTGCCGTCTTAGCTAAGACACAAGGACGGCAGGTACCTAAGTAGCGAAACAGGGGAAAGCAGGGACGTGCTGGCCCCGTTCCAGCTTTGAGATGTAAACATTGTCATTCTTGCGTTGTGCTAGATCCGTGCCGTTGCTTTTTTGCGGCTTAAGATTGTGTCATGAGGTAAAATGACTAACGTGGTTGCTGAGGGTGTTCGTGGAAGCTACTCTGGTGAACACGGGCCGAGCCGAAGTGAGCAACGAAGATTGCAGTCGGGTGTTTTGCTGTTTGGCCTGTGCGCTCACTAGTTCGTTTTTTCCTCTGTCAGCATTCGTTCTCCAGCAGTCTATTTCTCTGCAACTGTTGAAATCACTGGTTCTGCGTTTCGGCATCCGGCTGCAAGCGTACGAAGCATTTGGGCCCCTTTCGCGGCGCAGTAAGGCAGCCAAGCACATCGTTAATCAGTGAGCGTTCAGTGAAAAGAAAGAAAAAAATAGAATGTGCGATAAAATCGTCCTTGTGACTAAGTGCGTCTCCGGTGATGGCCGAAGAGCTTCCGCGTCCAACGCGCATGCTGTGATGTGTAATTTTATTCGACGTATGTGTGTGTGCGCGCTTATGTGTGCGCGCTGTGCACCGTGTGCATACGTCTCGTGGCGAAGTGATGAGTTGTGCGCGTGATCACGCCTGTGTCACGTCTGTGGTCGTCGGTGGCTTTAGTGCAATGCTGTGCTCTCTACATGCCTCCATTTTACTGTCTCCCTACTGTAAACGACCGGTGATCAGCACAAACTTTCGTCCTTGGGTCGTGTTTGTGTTCACAAAGCATTTGGGCTGCGATTGGCGTGAATTGCAGTAACATTCGCGCTGCAATTAACGCACAAATGGCAACAAAAGTTTTATGAAGTTGGATGTGAGGAAAAATCGGGAAGAGACACGCACAGACCACGTTTTCACTAGTTGCTGCTATCGCAGCATTTTATTTTATTCCTTTATTTTTGCAATGTGCGCCACAGATATGCTACCATTTTTCCCCCCGCTTTAGTACAGATATGTTCTTTGTATGAAGATTGGGAAAGACTCAACCTTGCTATTATCTTTGTTTTTGCTGGCCGTATTTTTCCCTTTACATAATAGGAATTGCGGTATGGTGTGTTGCACTGCATAAAACAGTCTAGTTTGATAGCTAACAAGGGGTATATTCATTACCTGTGTTGCTTGATGTTGATTAAATATAGTAAGCTTGACAGACAGGACTTTTTGTGTGGCACATGTCTTCAAAAATTGGAACAGCTGTCAGACGATTTGGTGGTGCTCCACATTTGTGAACAGGGCATACACATGCGTACATATAACAGCGCATGCACATAAAACATCAAGTGCTTTAGCGACTCTTACTAAGCGGTGTCAATGACAGGACTTGTTGCCGCTTGGCTGGAATACCAAGCACTCATGCATCAATTGTAGTCGTAACAAGTCATTGCTAGACATTTGGTCATTACAAGTCATTTTATTCATTTCTAATCAATTGCAATTACAGGTCGTCTGTACACATGTGGGTCCTCACAAGTCATAACCTCTAATAATCAATACCACTATCATTTTTCCTTTCACCTGTTCTCATATGACAGACACTTCCCGCTGACCGGTCCGCCGCTCACCTACTGAAAATTAACAAATCGACTATGTCTTCATTCAAGCACCCGTTTAGTGCTGTCTGTACATCCTCTGCCCATAAGTTTTGAGAACATGATTTTTTTTTGTTTACAGGATTTAGCATGTTAAGTTTTAAGCAATGTCATAGTCGGGATGTGCACAAGCTTACTGTGCCTTTTTTTTAACATACACTGAGATTGACCAGTGCACGGCCAGCTTTGTGTTTAGTCACCATCTAAACGCAGACACCAAGGCAGAATCGAAGTAGGGTTCTCCAAATCTAACAGTCAAGTTCCATAAACTGGGCCACTGCGTTGTGCTGAGACAACATTAGTACCCATAGGCCGCCGAGCTGCAAGCTGTGATGTGAATGATGTTATTTAGGGCCTAGGAACAACACAAAGGCTTGGTAACGAGAAATTATTGAGGCTGAAAACAAGGCAACTAACGAAGGAAACAGTTTATTTTGCAAGAGGAAATTACTGAGAAAAATTATTCTTGAAAAAAAAAAACAAAAAAACTCATAAGCAACAGGCATGCAAATGCTTGCTGGGCACTGGCCTTATTAGACAGTGACCAACTAGCATGAGCCTCTTGCTGCTGGCTGAAAACATTTTGCATGCACTTGCACAATGACATCGGCAAAGATGTTCATAGAATGGCTGAAAAAAGGAGCCATGCAGTAGACTGAAATCAGTGACCCCCCCCCCCCCCCCAACAGTCTTAATAATAACTGTCAGCATTTCCAAACAAGGACCACTGAATAGGAATGTTGCATGTTTATGTAATTTTATTTAATATGTAATGTATTTAATAAAAATTGCATTGTAATGTTCTAAATGTTACACAGGTACCTCTTGAAAGATTCAGTGCACTATGCATCACATTGTGAAATACAAAACAGCAATTTAATAATAATAATATTATAATATACTTTATTTTTCCTTTAATACAAGGAAAGGAGCAGCCGCTAAAAAGCTGCTTCGAAGAGCAGCTTGACGGGGCAGCTGCCCCTGTATGTGATGGCATTTAACAGCAGAGAAGTCACGCTTACACAATGAATAAATAATGAATGGAGAAATAATTAGAATACAAAAAAGCACAAGGTAAATTAGGAAAAATACATGAAAATAATACAGAGACATGCTGCACAATAGAACACTTAATTTAAAAATATGTATTCATAGAACATTTTACGGATTAATTTAATGGGATGAAGAGAGAAATCTTGACCACTATAAGGGAATTATTGATTTAATATGGTAGAAAGCCTGAAGCAAAGCATATGCTCGACATAGTTCGTCCGGCATGCTGTAACGTGCCAATGCTCCGGGTTACGGGTGTCGTATGTGTGTGTTGTCTTGAAGCGCTGCTATGAGTGTTAGTGTGTTGTCCTTTTCATTGATGTCTTGTTTATATAATCACAAAAGCCTCTAGGTATACAAAGATGTTACTTTACCCATTTTTAGCTGCTTAAATATTGGTCCTGTATGTTCGAGGTAAGAAGCTTTAGCAATATTTCTTATTGTACGTTTTTCTGCTGTTGTTGTTGCCCATACTAGCAAGGAGTAGTTCAGAACTGACGAAAAGAGTGAATTATAAAGCATAATGTTAGTGGTAAGTGGAAATACTGGGAAATGTCGGCGTAGAGAACCTATTGTGTGTGGTAGTTTGTTGGCTAAATATTCTATGTGAACTTCCTATGTCATGTGCCCTGAGAAGTACACGCCTAACGTTTTCACAGCGTGAGCAATTTCTGTTTTAGTGCCACTGAGTGTACTGATAAAGCTCGATTGCTTTATTTCTGGGATGAAAGAGAACAGCTTTTGTTTTATTGTCAGTGAGTTTTAGACTGTTTTGACACGCCCAGTGTTCGGTTTCTTTCCAAGGTTATGTTAGCCCGACTGGATAGCTCTATGCCCGAGTGACAGAGAAAAACAGACTTGTATCATCAGTGTAAATGTGTTTTGCAGATGAATCTATGGAAACAAGATCATTAATGTAGAGAATAAAAAGAAGGGGGCCTAAAAGACTGCCTTACGGTATTTCTCTGTATACCATATTGGTGGGCATGTCCCCCCCCCCCTTTTTTTTCCCTGAAGTTTCGTTTAAACCCAGCCAAACACCCCATTAAAATTGTAGCATTCCATCAACTTTCAAATAATAGGTTAACCATTGTCAATATGAGCTGCTAGTGCACATGCAGTTAAAGAATCACAGCGTTCGGATATTAGCGAGGACAAAGAACATACTTTCATTAACGGTATTTAACGCCCCTTATGAAATCAGGTACGAAGGAGAGTGCATAAATATGTCAACAACCATTTATTGGTGCTAGGTGTTGTGACCGTGACCTACTTTGTCTGCTGTAATCATTAAAGGTATTGAAAACCTCTGCCTGGAGGCTGAAAACCACTGAAAACCTCACGCCTGGAGGCTTTGTAGGAGGCTTTCACTTAACAGCAAAAGCAAAGATTAAGATGCTAGACAAGTGACGATACTGCTCTTATAGAGCTGACGTGACGAACAGTATGCAATTTTGTTCTGTGTACCACAATCGAGCTATTCCTCTGCTGAAATATTTAAATTTTTGTAAACAGGAATGTGTTGGAACAAAATGCTTTCAAACTTGGCATATTGCAATCATTACACTCAATTGTTGGCCTTTTGTGATTCACACGAATATTTCAATGATGACCATTTGGAAGTGAAGTGCGGCATAGCACAACCACAAGAAAATGTGTACAAACAATTAATATATCATGATGCAGAATCTTAGCAAAATAGCCTGTTGTGCACATTGTTTCCATGCACTCAGCCTGCTCAATAACCTAAAGAAAAACTAAGCAATTTAAAAAGATCATGAGCCTTAAAGGGTTGAATGTTGAAGGATTTTAGTTTGTTATGTAAAATATTGTGATGCTACTATCTGAAAAAGCCTGAGCCAACGGCAAATAAAGATGAGACGGTTTTCAGCGTTCTCTACGTCGTAGTGCAACCAAGTTTCTGTGCCAGCAATTAAGTGCGGTTCGTGCAACACTGACAAAAATTCGAATAGTTCAGGCTTATTAACAATACTGCGGGCATTAACATTTAGCAGATTGAGTTCCTTATTGAATATTTGTCAATGGTCTTTATCGCATGAGCTGCCGTGAGTGCTGCTCAGCTTAACACGACTGTTACTTTCCATGTTCCAGGTATAGGCTACACCATTTACTGTCAGTTTGTCACTGATAAGTTTAACTTTTGTGCCTGCGTCTTTAGCGTCCTTTGCTGATTGCCACAGTAGCTTTCACAGTAACATAATACATAAATAAATAATGCATAAAGGACAAGCCATGGTTCAGAGCTGGATTTTGCTACAGCACATTTTTATCGTGGTAATGCAGCCTGAGAAAAAGGTCTTCGAGACATGGGAGAGAATATTCAAGGGAGTTGGAAACATCTCTCACATTCCTGGCAAACACATAATGTACCTGCCTGCAGCAACAGGTATTATCAGTATTCAAAACACATTGCTCACATTGGATACAGGAGTATGAGTATGTGAACTCTGTGGGATAATGAAAGGGTTCCAAAAGTTGCATATGCAGTAATACATTTTAAACAGTGTATTGATACTTTGCTATAAATGAATGCAATTGCCTTTTTAATTGCATAAACACTTTGCAAACATCTGCATTCTTGTGAATCACACTTTAAAAGCAGGCCGGTCAGGACTCCACCAATTGTCTCCAGAAAAGTGAGTGCTTAAATATGCTGGAGCCTGATACAGCAACTTTTAAGGTTTGCTAGATATGTTAGAAGTCCAACATTGGCAGCTGCAGCTTCACATGTGTTGACACTGATTGTTTCGGCACCACACAAAGCTGACAAGGCTGACACCAACAGCACAGGTGCAACGGGTCTCACTTCTCTAGCGGCACTGTGAACATCCAAGTTGCACACACTGAACACACAGTGCTGACACCAAGCACACATGAGCAATCAAAACAATCTGCAGCTAGTCTCACTTCTGGTGACGCTGTGAAGGGCTCCACACAATAAGCACGCAGCGTTGACACCAAAAGCAGCGCAAAATCACTGAAGCACTAATGCGAAGACGATCAGTTGGTTTGTGCACGCTCTCAGATGCAGCCCAGCACTAGGATCTTGAAGAGAGTGCAATGGATGGCGCCCACGACACGTTGGACGCCTCCCAAAGCTTTGATGTATTCACGCCAGGCCCATCCTCCGGAGAATGACGGCTGGAAACAAGACGTACGTGTTTCACTTGTGACGCACGTTTCAATTGCTCTTGATTTGGAACCTACATGTAGCGGTACGAACGCATGTTTGAGCTGCACGCCCCATTTTACACACTGAGCGGAAAGAAAGAGGCGATTAGCAAGCGAGACTCATGCGAGGTTTGAAACCGGCAGCTCATGCCGCGTTTAGCCGTATAGTCACACCACTAAAGGCCCCCGTGGAATATACGGTGCCAGTACACACAACAGGGAAAACGAAAAAAAAAAATATGTGCGTCGCAACAACTACGACGACAAATACGGCAACCAAGAAATGGCTTCGGAAACGCACCATCAATTATTCTGCATTGCCCGGTATCATAGCATAAACAAAACGGTGATGAAAAGCGTCACTACGTTTCGCTTACTATTATTTTTTTTTTACTGCCTTCACCGTTTAATACACGAGAGACGTATCATAGCAAAGTACCCGTGCAAAAGAATGGCGAAAATGTTCAAGCTCACCTCAAGCCGACGAAGCCAGCGCGACTTGCATGGCAGTCCAAAAAGCAACGGAAGAACGTCGACACAAGTTCCCAGTCACTAAACAACTCCGAGAGGACGCGTGTCACCTCTGCATCAACACGAAGGGGTACAGAAAAACTTAGTTGCACGTTTTCCACGCTCGAAGGGGTCTATCATGTGTATCCAGCCGTAGCAGCCGCACTGCAGCCATTTTGAATCTTAATAAAGTTCGCAGTTAAGACTGCCTGAACGCTGCCTTTAAGCTCCGTCTTAACCGCAGTCTTAAACGCGCACTGAA
>JAJIZL010030283.1:88212-116845 GCA_023969395.1 Amblyomma maculatum
AGCGCTCGTTGTGTCGTCTTCTGATCTTGTGCTCCCGTCCACGTTCCGCGCTGTTACCTCAAGATGCATAACCAACATGCCCAATATGCTATTTTATTTAACAATGGCAGTGTTACAGATCTAACCGCATGCTGTTCGAACCGATGAAAAAAGAAACGAGGTGTGAGAAACTCTTTCCCTTGTATAAAAAAATGTTGAATCTTGTTTTGCGATTTAAGGCTGCCCATGAACAAATGAGTTGCCGAATTAATTTTGCTTATGATCAACTTTCAGAAAAACACAGCCTTTCCACTAGCTCTAGCGTCATAATCTTCAATGTAGGTCGTTAGCTAGGAATGACTTTATTGAAATACCCCGAACCGCCAATTTAGTGCATGTTGACTGGCCATGTGTACGGGCATTTTAAATACAAAAATCTTCCTCAACCAATAGAATATATATACTATTCACCCGTCCTTTTTCGCGGATTCATTCTTTTGTCCATAGAGCAAAAAACGTACATACATGGAATGTGAATGGACGCTGAGAACGGACGGCTATTCTTCTCCATTGTGACAAAATAATAAACACAACTGTTGCTAGCAAAGCTATCGTACGTGCTCGTATTTAGGTACAGTTTCGGCCATATTTCAGTGCTTATTCAAAGGACGCTACGATTACCCTTAAAAGAAACCAGCATCGGTTGGGAATGCATTTTGCAGCTCCCTTCATCGAGACAGAAACCTCGTCATTTTTTTTTTTTGCTTAGCGTATAAGAAAAAAAAAAGTTTTTTTTGTGTAATCAAATCAAACATGCAAACAAATAAAACATATCAAGAAATCAAACAACTAATCAAACATTTGGTCCATATGATATTTTCTTTCTTGCAACCCGATGGTCACTGGGTCGACTTCCATCTCATTTCTACATTTCCGCCCCTGCAGTCGTTTCCCAATCCCGCAAATAATAGTCGCAAAAACCTTTGGTGGAGACTTCGAATTAATATTTATTCATTATTTATTTTTTCAAACCCAGGCAGATGTCTAAAAACAGCAAAATGCACGAATTCTTCAACCAAGCTTCCATAATATTTCCAAAGCTCATTATTGTGGTATAATTTGTTCTTTCTCTTGTTTTTAGTGCTTTTTCGGAATGGTATTTTTCTAGCGAACATGTCGAAAGTACCCTTCAGTAAAGTCCCTGTGTATTGCGTGTAATTCCTTGAATGGCAATATATGTCCAAGCAAAACTGTTTGCCTGTTTTTAATGTTTTGCTCTCATAATTTAAAATACTTTTTCCGAATACAAATTCAGAGAGCACTTGATCCCATTATTGCTATTCATCAGGCGTTTAAATTGTGCCATTTTTTTCACAACTTCAATTCTGAAAAGTAAATATATAAGACCCCCCAAAAATAACCGTCAAAACTGTGTACATATGAATGACTAAACCATTTATCCAGAAATTCATTCTGTATAAAGGCCCATTCAGGCAAAAAATAACGGCGGAGGCATGAGGCCATGTACACATATTATAGCAGCCCTCAAATTGTTAGACTCATGGCAATGTCCCGGTGCAATTTCTGCGGAAAATATTGCACACTAATTTTTGGTGATATCTGAAAACTTTTTGTCGAAGGTATCCTTAGATTGGGGCTTAAAAGGGCTCAGAATGCCATCATTCTACGTTTGTTTCAGTTGCACAAAGTGATTGTGAGTAAGTCACTTCACTCGCTTTAAAGTCTCCAGTATTCGTTGTGTCGTTCGAACTGTTACAAGGAGCAGATGTACAAAACCATATGGCATTTGACATATGGATTCCTTCAGCAAGTAGCGTGAATATACCTTATGGTCTGGCCACAGAAATGTTTGAACGCAATTTTTGAAATCTCAGACAGAGCGAGACACCACACAGATGCCTGTTAGCAGTGGCCAAACTAAAAGGGCACCCCCTCGCGAAAAATATTTTCATCCAATTATTAGTTATACAGGCATCTAATAAACAAGCAGTGACTGCATTATGCAAAATAGGTATTTGAATATCATTTTCTACTCAAAAAGAGGGCTCAAACTTGGAGAAGTTACACTTTGTAAACAATGCGGCTTAAGTCAAGGAAACTGTACAGTCCTGTTTACTTTTCAGAATAAATAAAACATGAACAGCACTTGTTTACGTTTAATGAACGTTTGAAAAACTTCAGCATTGCACTCATTCAAGCTGTATTGCTGAACACGACAGAAAGAGGCGAAAAAACAATTGATGGAATTTATCGCGAGGGTAGACTAGTCTTCTTGAGCTACTTCCAGGTTTGCATGTTGGTGTTACTAAAACGTTCCAGTCAATTGCAACTGAATGAAATATTGTGTTATGTAACAACCTTGATTGCCAATAATTGCGCTGGTTAATGTCGCCAACTAATAAAACAAACTATTACACATGCTGTTGTCAGTAAATATCTAATGATAATTGCGCATTTTTGAATATGCTACTTTTCAAATGTTAATAATTAACTACTGATACAAAAATTTTTCGCAAGCATTATTTAAATTAAAGCTGCTTGCAATATGTTCTACAAACTTGTTATATCATTTACACTAGTGGTAGATTAGATGATTATACCATCTTTATGATTCCAAATCACTCCAGCCTCATAAAGAAATTATACATCTTTATGGCTAAGCTTATATTTCAGAAGTCTCTTATATATCAAAATAAAATTCTGGAGATTTGAATTAAGACCTTTATCGCTTGGAACGCTCTATTCCGAGCCTACGTTGTGCAATCACATCCTTAATTTAGCCTCATCGCAGGGGCAATGGTCAGGGTGCTCGCCTTTGTTGCCCGCGGTTGTGGGATCGAATCAAGGTCGCGGCGGCTGCTTTTCGACGGAGACTAAAAGTAAGGCGCTGATGTGCTGTGCTATGTCGCCGCATGTTAAAACACCGAGGGGGCTGAAATTTCCTGAGCCCTCTACTACATCATCTTTAATAGCTTGAGTCACTTTGGGAGTTAAACCCAATAACCATAACCATCGGTATACTTACAAAAGTCGATATTCTTCCAATTGAAATCTCAGCCTTACCAGGTTTTTTCGTGGTCATCAAGGATTCAATAGTAGGGTGTTTTTTGACGAAGCTTTAATTCTACCATGCCTTTCAAATCAGGAAAGTATCATGAAAAGTTCCTTTCTCACAAAAATGAAGGTAACATCATTGCTTTCCTTCTTTCTCCTTATCTATCTAAAACAAAATTTTTCTTTGTGTGTATTAGCCTGCGCTACGCTCTTTGTGACTACCTGAAAGGTAGTGCTTTGAAATGAGTTAGAAAAAAAGACAGCTGAGCTACTCAAGTACGCATTTGTTTTGAGCTTGAAAGCAGTAGGTGGTATTTGAAGCAGCCTCAGAGAGATATACGAAAGTCTCATCGAGCATAAATGTCAAGCCTGCGCATGCATGACATTTATTCAGAGGCATGCGCTTTCTAGGCTCCTTGGCGTTGTGGTAGCTACAAAACGTTTATTCTGTGTGACTACGATGTCGACTGGCATAAACATGCGATGACGGAAAGTTCAGTAAGAGTCAGAGCTACAAATACTGGTGTAGCTTAGAAGATATGTCAGTCTTTTTAAACTGCATTAATTGTTAGACGATGCGAAAAACTTCCTTGACTATTCGCCAATACTAAGCGCACAGCCGAACGGATCTGCGCACAGCTTTCTTTTCGACAGGTGGTGAAAACTGCGATCGCAACTATTTTCTTTGTATCTAGGCAAACACCATCATTGCTAAACATGTACTCTGGAAACTGCAGTTCCTAAATGCGAACCGGCATTTCTCTTGTTTCAATGTTAGCACTACGATTAGATTGCGTCGAGAAATGTCCGAAGCGCTTTCAGGTGATCCTAAAAATTCGAAGAGCACGAAGACTTCGACTAATACCAGCAAACAGCAAAATGTGCCGCTTCAAGCCAGCCAGTACAGTATCCATTAGTCACTGAACGTGGCTGGTGATGAGCAGAGGCCGAAGGGCGTTATCTTGAACTCGATGTGGCTGTCAGGTGTTATGAACTCTGTCTGCTCGCGGTCTCTTTCATCGACCTCAATTTTTAGTACCCGCTCTTCAAATCCATGGGTGAGAAATACTTAGCATTGCAGAGACCGCGCCTGATGTCGTCAATGCGAGTGCGGTATTCGACGCAGAAACGAAAGAGACCAGTCTTTCTTCCCCAATAAGATGACTTTTGCCATCCAGTGATTCTTCGATGTCTAGATCACGTCATCATAAATAACTTCCTCAAATTATTCATAGATAGCCTCGCATTGCTGTGGCGATACACGCCAGGGGCTTTGACGAAGAGGTCGGTCGTGTTCTTCCGGGATGCGGTTCTTGGCCAACCGATTTTGGCGAATCTTCAATGTCGAAGAAAAGAACTCGCTATTTATGTTTCTTCTTCTCTCAGGTCTTCTATATTGTCGTGTCTGCTTCTGGGTAGGGCAGGGTTGATGTGAAACGTCATGGCTTTGTTGAGATTGCTTATGCCTCTTGCGGTGCCCTGTCATCGGTCCAGTAGCAAATGGGTGTTCCATTCAACACCTTCGCTGGATTAGACAACTGCGCTACGCACGGAGAATAGGAAGTTTGATCGGGAGGTGCGTTCCATTCTTCGTTGAGGATGTTTAGAGCAAAGTAAATCGTCGACGTTGCTGCAGCGGGTAAGACTTTATCTGTCGAAACTTTATCTGTGTTGCAAATAGTGGAGGAGAAGTGTATAGCGCTCCAGCGTAGCTCACTGACATTAGCTGTTCGGGAGCAGCTGTCGGTTTCGGAGTCGCACCAAGAGCCAGCTTAACTTCCTCGCTGACGTTGTCAATTAGCGTCGCAACTGGCTGTTGTGACGAACATAGCAATCGGCGCAGTTCTTACTGGGGAAACCTCGCGATAGGGTCACAAAGACTATCTCCGCACGTGCATGCGCTGCTGGAGGGGCTTTCGCAGTGCGGTTTCAGTGGTAGATCGTAGTGGAGCATTCGCGTGTCCATCGTCGTTTCTATGGCGGCTGCTTTGCTTTCAAATTTGGGCATTTTTATGGTCGATTTCTGACAAGTGGATCAAAAAGCGACTGTTTAACATCCGACATCAAAATTTTCCTTTCTCTCCTTCAGTCATGTTAGGGGAGGTGCGACAAAAGAGACACTTCATCTCCTCACCCTAGGTCAGGGCAGACTCATTTGGCAGTTGAAAGCTTGACTGAAGGAGTACCTGGCTTTTTTCTTAAGGGCGGCACTTGCAAATGCCATCAAAACTCCGCCTTGCATTTCTCCCAGTCCTTAAAGGAGGTGTCATGATTTTCTATTTAGATTGGAGCGGATCCTTCAAGAGCATAGTCGTCTTGCCTCAGTTTTGCAGCGTCGTTCCAGTGAATGCTGCTACGCTGACCAAACTAAGAGGTCCATCCAGTTTGCGCATCTTCATTGGGTAGGCCGTGGAAATAGGGGGCTCCCGGGGTTGCACAGGTGGCTTTTGTTGGTCAGGCATCTTGGAGAGTATCCCACGTTGATGAAATGCAGCACGTCTACCACATTTCACGTAGTGGTGACAATGTCATAGGCACCAAAACAGGAGACATGCGTATAGCACTGGAATACATTAGTTATTGGTAGGACTTGCGCCCGCAAAGTACTAAGCCTGTCGGCGGCGGCGATAGCAAGAAACGCGCCGGCTGGTCGTAGAATTGAGAGTGCCCGTCACACCTATTACTGTTCAGTGCAAAGGTGGCGAAAAAACATCAGGATAAAGCCGCTAATGGCAAATAGCATAATCTGGAATATTGCCGAAACACACGCGAAATTTTTGATGAACACCTCTGTGCATATTGCGAGACAAAGTCATAAAATTGTAGCTCGCGACAACGCAATTTAACGAACAAAAATACAGGATCCATCTGTGCGCTACAATCGCAGTGATAAGGCTGCATTCTAGTGACTGCAACAAATAAATACAGATTTGAAACTTTAGCGACAATATTAGGTTCGTGCACCACGCAGATCGAGTGACTTGCATGCTAGAAATATTTCGAGTCTAGAAACAAATAAAAGCATATTTCCTGAAACTCTTGTTCGTATAGGTGAGCAAAGTTCACTTAATTGTGGAAAGATATTGTTTTGTGCATTTGAGAAAAATGAGTACATTCGTCAGCGTTAAACTTTCGAACAATACTGATAAAAGTGGAAAGGTGCCTGTTTCCTTTAAAAACTTTGTGCAGAAATCGGCTTCTAAGAAAGCAGATATGAAAGGTAATGTCTCCAATACAAATCTGCCTGTTTAATAAAATAAGTTGTGCGGTAGACTTTGAGCTGCACACTGTATGGCAAACTTTTAAATAAAAGGGCACCCAAACCCAGAACTGTAGCACTGGTTTTTGTTAACGAGATGACAGATATCCCCCATATGTATTCTTATTTCGCCAGCACTTAACCAAATCCAAATATTTACACGTGTAGTCGAGGAAGAAGAAGAAGAAAGAGAGCGCAATCAGTAGAAGTAGCGGATACTGCCGCGTAGGTCCGTTTTTATCTCGTAGGCGTACGCAGGTCGGGAAGCGTACCCAGCACGTCTCCACCAGATGTATAACATTTGTTACACTGATAGGGAACTGCAGCTGCTTAAAGAGGGCACCGAGAGAGCTGAACAAGGGAACGGGGGCCCCAGAAAACGGACCTACACATCAGCGTCCTGTACTTCCACTGAATATGCTTTTTTGTCTTGTTCATCTGTTACACAAGTGAATATTTCTATTTATATTCTGAATTTTCTTGAGTCCGCAGATAATTTCAAATCATCAATTTCAAAAATATCCGAGGTATCGCTTGTTAGAAATAGAATTCCGCACGTATTAATTCTCTTGATTATTTGCGTGGAGTACAACATAAGTTTATAAGGTTACATGCTGAAGGACACTCTACGTGTTGGTGTCCAGCGACATTGAACACACATCAAAATGCGAAACAAAGTACAGTGTGTACTTCTTGCATATCTCTGCAGCCATATTAAATATCTGGCTCGTCATTCATGATTGAACTCCTTGGAAGCAATATTTAATAACTTTCAGTTAAAGTTTATTTTTTCGCTTAGTAATATTCGCTGGCCGAAGTCATTACCAATAGGACGAATAATGGCAGTAAGGGAACGAAGAGAGAGACAAAGATATCGAATAGCACTAGCTTTTAGATATCATCGCTGCGTGCGCTATATTTGTATGGTAGCTCATTAGTTTATAGCGTGCTTGCTATGGGGGCTCACTTGAAGCATTCGCCGCCTTCTGAGAACAGCTGCTTGAGCAAATTAGGTCAAACCTGTCCAATAAAAAGCCGCGGTGATACATTCAGGCTGTGCTTCGGGTACAGTCTTGAAAAGGCGATCGTTGCCTGGACGTCTCGCCAAATATAAAACGTGCTTGAATACAATTAAGAGGTAAAGAGCAACTCAAGGAATAAACGTATGCCATTCAGGTGAATGCAATAGTGCGAGTTCTGTTCGAACATCAGAATACCCAACTGCACTATACACTGAGTCTTGACGCTGGAGCCTGAAGGCCAAAAAAGCATGGACGTGGAAAAGACACAGAACCAAATGCTAACTTGAGACCGAGCTTTATTTTTAGCACAGAAGAAAGGACACCAAAATGTAAGAATAAGTAAAGGCTGAGGACACCAAAATGTAAGAATAAGTAAATGCTGACCACAGAGTTATACCTTGACCACGGATGAACGAAATTTTCTTTTCTGACAGATTCGTGGATGAAGTGCCGACGCAAGGAGCTGCTTTCTTAACAATCAAAAGTGGCTCGATTATATACCGCATCGATTCCTGCTCCTCCTACATTGGCATGAAATGAAAAATGGCTTCCAGGTTTTACCAGGGCAGTCGCAACACTGTTCAGATAAGACAGCTTTCCATGGTTGTCTGCCTTGTTTGAACAGACTGCCCTCTAAATCGCTAAGACTATTTTTTGTAGGACAATATTTTTTCATTTATGTATAATTAAAATGCATACGCGTCAGAAATGGTGTTTGTTGGCATAGTTTTTGAAATGTTACGAAATGAATTTTTTTCAAACACACCTCATTATACTATTCTCATCATATTGCACGGAAAGGGAAAATGAAAGTTTTTATCTTCATAAAAAAAAAACTATGATTTAGGTCGACTCCGTTTTCTCTGAATAAATTGTATCGTTCTTTTAGTGGAACACAATACAGTTGGATTTGTGACTTTATGGAAATGTTTTCTTTTCTTTGTGTTCCTCAGCACGTACATTTGCACACCTGAATTCGGGAAGTGTAGCTTCTTTAGGATGTATATATGTGGCAAGGTGAGGCATGGTAAGATGGTTGTTTGAGCGGTGGCGTGGACATTATTGACTTACTATAGATGTTCTGGTTCTCGTGATCAGATCACGGAGACCACTTTTCGTAAACACGTTTTTGAAAAGGCTCTGTGAAAACTTCCGACCTCAGTTTTCATATCTGGTGAGCCATGCTAGGATTCTGTGACGAACCTGTGAATGTCCTCTTCCCTTTTCATTTGTACGAAACAATCGTCATTCAATACTATGAAGAGCATGCATGCTTCTTGAAATTTTATCATATAGTTTCCTGTTCTTTTCGAGCATCCAGCTCAGAACTAGAAGTAGGAATTCAAACCATGCATACAAGCTGCATTCAAATACTCAGGGCACTATTGCATCTGACTTGCAGCTTCAATCGAGGAAATAGCCACCGTGGATCTCATATTCAAGATACGTACACTGAACAGTACGAAAAGAACAATTTGAGGTGCTCCGATACGCCGCCTCAGAGTAAATAGAATTCCCAAGTCAGATCATGAACTTATAAAAAAAATAAGCAGCTATTCAAAAGCAAAAAAAATTAGAAATCATGTCGTCGAATCTGATCGCTGGCCATTCTTCGCAAGACATTTCAATTAATGAGTCGGTAACTTTAGTCGAAACGAAATAGGGTACGGCTAACACCTGCTTCGGGGTGTCAGAGCAAGGAAGATGAGGCTGGAGAGAAAAACAAAATACAGAGGCTGGTGTGCGTTGCAAACTCGCAGCGCGGAGACTACCCCGTTACGTACTGAGTACGTAAGAGTTGTGCTGCAGATATGGGTTGCATCACCACGATTACCCGTTGTCTTCGGTGAAACCGCCAACTAGCTGGTTTACACCCATACTATCTAATATGGCTCAGAACGGGGACGCTGGTCGAGCAACACCTGCGCTGAGCAACTGGCAGCATTACCGCGAGCCGCGCACCTTTGGGGAAAAATCTGACAAGGACGTCGACGAGTGGTTAACCAACTACGAACGGGCAAGCCGGTACAATCTTTTAGATTCGACCGTGGAATTCGCAAACGTAGTGTTCTTCATGGGAGGCACTACCCCAGTTTAGGTTGATAATCATGAATACCAACATACCAGCTGGGATTGTTTCACACAAAAGATAAAGAAGTCCTTTGGCGACGAATCTGAGAAGAAGAAACACGCAGAGCAAACGTTATTCCACCCAGCCCAACATATATTGATGACATTGTGAAGTTGTGCAAGATTGTAAACCCTTGAATGTGCGAAGAAGATAAAACGGGGCACTTGCTCAAAGGTATCGATGATGGTGTCTGTCGACTCCTTATCAGTAAAGACAATATGCACACGACAGCTGGCGTCATCAGGCACTGCCGCACCTTCAAACATTGAAGTTGCGCCGCATCACACCTAAATTTGGGTAACTGTCCAACGCCACACCCGTCGCGAGCATTGATGTCAGTGCTCCGGAGTTCATCATCATCAGCCTAACTATACCCACTGCCGGGCGAAGGCCTCTCCCATATTTCTCCAGTTAACCCGGTTCTGTGCTAGCTGCATCCACTTGACCCTTGCGAACTTCTTAATCTCATCCGCCCACCTAACTTTCTGCCGCCCCCTGCTACGCTTTCCTTCCCTTGGAATCCAGTTTGTTACCCTGAGCGACCATCGGTTATCCACTCTTCGCACTACATGTCCTGCCCATGTCCATTTCTTCTTCTTAATTTCCACTAGAATGTCGGTAACATGCGTTATTTCTCTGACCCACTCTGCACGCTTCCTATCTCTTAATGTTACCCCCAGAATTTTCATTCCATACCCTCTGCGTTGTCCTCAAATGAAGCAGAGCCCTTTTGTTTAGCCGCCACGTTTCAGCCTCATAGGAGAGTACAGGTAAGATGCAAATGTTGTATACTATCCTCTTGAGCGATACCTTTAAGCTGCTAGTCAAAATCTGCGAGGGCTTTCCAAATGCGCTTCATCCCAATCTTATTCTTCTGGTTATTTCCTTTTCATGATCCGGATCTGCGGTTAATAGCTGTTCTAAGTAGACATATTCGCCTACTACTTCCAGCGCTTCGCTACATAACGTAAACTACTGTTCCTTCCCGAGGCTGTTGAACATTCATTGAGCATATTGATTTTCAAGCCTACCTGTCTACTTTTCTTGTCTAGGTCACCAATCATTTTTTGCGAGTTACTTACCAAGGCAATATCATCAGCAAATCGCGGATTCAGTAAAGCACGTTGTTGGGCTAGTTGGTGCATTGCATGAAGTAAGACTAACCGGCCAAGAAGACGCACACAGGAAAAATCGACACAGAAAGAAAGAGGCTGGACTACCAACTGATTTATTAGCAAGAACGGGGCTCAAATATATAGAGGCGCTCAGTCACATGACCTTTCCACAATCGCCATCACATCCTTCCGTCGTGGAACCACAATTCACTTTTATCGTAACTCCTTTATCGTACCTACGCTTACCCAGTAATCACAACGTACATATAAAACTATAAAACAACGCTATCTATGCAAAGCTGCGTCAGAAGGAACTAAAGTCATACACAATACAAACATTCACGTGATCACAAACAGGTGATTCAAAACAGATTGAATGAACCTGATTTCCTTACTTCGTAAGACAACAGAACAATCACTACAGCATGCATCTCCTTTCTGTGTTATCATAAATGCTTCAAGAACTTCACGCGCTATTTTGTCGCGACTTCTGCCGAGAATCTTAATGCCGTCAAGCACCGGCTCACATCTGCACTCTTTACAGTGAAGGGGCAAATTAGACCCGGTTCCATTCCTTAGGGAATTCGAGTGCTCCAGTGCTCTGTCGTTAATACAACGACCCGTCTGGCCTATATAGACCTTGCCGCAGGTCAGTGGTACTTCATACACAACACCGACCTCACATTCCACACAGAGTTGGCCATGCCTCTTTTCGCACTGGGACTTCTTTTTCCCCCGATGCGTGCACACAAACCGCTCAGCTTTCTCGGGGCTGAGAATACGACAGGCACATCATACCTGGCTGCAACCTTTTTCAAGCTGTGGGCGACACGGTGCGCATAAGCGACCACCTGTGGTCTCCCTTTTCGAGGCTTAGCGGTGGAGCTTTTCTTGCCTTTCATTTTTGTAACAGGGTCTCTGCTACTGCAGACACAACAGAGCACGGGAAGCCTGCCTTTTGAAGTCTGTTAATCTGATTATTAAAACTTACTTCCATCATGTGAGCGCCGGACTTGATCAGCGCCGATTCCAAGCAAAGAGAAGCGATCGCCCTTTTTACTGTCTTAGAATGTGATTAAGCGTAAGGCAGCAATTCTTTCTTGGCTCTGGGGAAATACATCCAACAGGCACGTCCGTTTGAAAAGCTGATGTTAATATCTAAAAATTGCAGGCAATTGTTCTCCGGTATCTCATGGGTGAAAGTAAGGCCTTTTTCTTGTTGTCCAAACAGGCTTAAGATTTCTTCTACCCTACTGGCATGCGTCAAGTTACGGTTAGTCTTTAAAATCACCAGAAAGTCGTCAACATACCTAAAAATTCGCAGGACAGAGCCGTTGTCAATAGAATGTGCTTAGGCACGGTCAATAAAAGACAAAAATATATTACATAGCACTAGGGCGACAGAGGAACCTATGCAAATTCCCCTTTTTTGAATAAAAATCTTTGTTCCAAGAGACACAAAAGTGGAGCCAAGGTAAAACTCTAAAAGTGACAGGAAACTTTCCACACTAATACCTGATGAATTCTGAAAGGCTGTAACGCCATTAAAATCAATACACTCAAGTACGGCCTCAAACAGTTCTGCATGCGGGACGGAATAAAATAAATCTTGAACATCAATGGAGAACATGAACCCGATGTCCGAGGCATGGCCAACCCTTTGTGACTTGGCAGTAGCGACGACGCAAGGGAAACAACGCCTAACACTCTACTTTGCTTGGTTCTGCAGATTGCTCCTGCCCGTTGCATTGGTAAAGTCCCACGCCGACTGAGCACCCTCGCTGCTTGGACGCACGGCCTGACAAGACAACCAGCACCAGGAGACGCGGCTATCAACGGCACAGACAATCTGCAGTCACCGGCTGCAGTGACGTACCACGGCCTGACTATATAACTGCTATCGCTGGCTACACTCCTCACTTGGCAGTAGCGACGACGCAAGGGAAACAACGCCTAACACTCTGCTTTGCTTGGTTCTGCAGGTTAGTGCTTGTGCTTAGTATTCACGCACTCTGCGAAACGTCTGTCCTAGATCGTCGCCGCTGCTGCCAAGTTTGTGCTTTGCTTTTGTTTGTACTCTATTTTTAATTTTTTCGAAATGTCAAAAAACGACTTGTTGAAACTGCAGGAGGATCTTAAGCAGGAGCTTAAAACGTCGCGAGAAGCTTTTGAACGAAGCATGCGCAATGAAATCCGGTTACTTCGAAACGAGCAAACAGAAATGATTAAAAGCATTGACCACGCACATGCTGAAATTGAGGACTTAAAGAAGCAACTAGAAGATGAAAAGGCAAAAAGTTCTAAGCTGGAGCAAGTAAATGAGGAACTGCGCCTGAAATACTATGCCCTTGAAAAGAACACTAAAGAACTTGAAAGGAAGGTTAATCAAGGAGAACAGTACTCCCGAAGGTGCAATATTGAAATTAAAGGGTTCCTGCAGCAGGACGAGGAAAATTTCGTGAGTCTTGTGACTAACCTTGGAAATGCTATTCATGAGGCTATCACAGAGTCTGATGTAGAGCGTTGCCACCGTGTGCCTACCCGCAACTCAGAGAGCCCAAACATTATGGTTCAGTTTAAATCCCGTGTTAAACGGGACGTAGTACTACAGAAGGCGGAAAAGGTGCGTCTCACAAACAAGGATATCGGCGCAGATTGTCTATCAACGACACCGATCTTTGTGAACGAACACTTAACACCGGACAACAAAAGGCTCCTGGGCGCTGCCATAGCAAAAAAGAAGGAAGTCTCATGGAAACATCTGTGGACAAAGAACGGCACTATTCTGGCCCGCCAAACTGACGTCTCCTCCATAGTACAAATCCACTCTCGAGCAGATTTGTCCAAAATGACGGCAGAAATACCCCACAGCGACATATGTTGAAGTACCTCCGCTCAGGCTCTCAATGGAAGAAACACCACTCTTCATACCATCGCAACTCAGCGCACATTTCTTACGAAACAGACAAATATTGCCAGATCTTACATCTAAATATGCAATCGGCTGTTAACAAAGCTGACCAACTAACATACTTTTTAGACAGCGTCTCCACTCCTTTCGATGTTATACTAACCGAAATGTGGTGTCGCTCAGATAGTGACGTCATCCGCCTTCCTGGGTACAGATCATTTTTTTTAATCGTGTTAAGAACCGGGGCGGAGGCGTAGCAGCACTGATAAAAGAAAAGTATTCTTCTGATATCTTATCCGATCACTGCATAACTGACGAGAACATAGAAATGCTGACAGTTACATCTGGCTGCCACGCTTTCTGTGCAGTTTATCGACCCCCACATGGTAGTATAGCCCAGTTTCTTTGTAGCTTCGAGCGTGAATTATATTTTCTTTCTGAAAATTTCCCTTTAAATTAAATAACTTCGAAGATCAGCTTCTCACCTTGGGTATCTTCGTTGACTTTAGCAAAGCATTTGACACGCTTAACCACGAAACTATGTTTAAGAAACTTGACCATTATGGCATACGTGGGCACGCCCTCTGTCTCATTAAATCATATTTCAGCGCTCGCTATCAGTATGTGCTTATAAATCAATTCCCTTCTGATATGGTTCCAATTAGAAATGGAGTACATCAGGGAAGCCTTCTGGGACCTCTTTTATTCAACATATATATCAATGACATATCCAACATAAGCAGTTTAGTTAAATACATCATATACGCAGACGACACAAGCTTGTTCTTCTCTTCGCGGGACATTAAAGAACTAACCTACAACGCAAATATAACTTTGACGTCATTATCAGACTGGTCATCGCTAAACTCATTAAAGATAAACAAGGAAAAAACTAAGGCTTTATTATTCCATCCAAAGGGGCAACACATAATCAATGTGCCAATCCTCTATTTTAGCTAACGCTCCCATTGAGTATGTACAAACATATACCTCACTTGGTGTCGTGTTTTCAGCCACTATGTCCTGGGATGCCCACGTGAGCAAAGTCTGCGCAGCTCTCTCTAAGTACGTCGGGATTATTGCACGGAATAAGTATATTCTTCCTGTCAAGAAAAAGTGCACGTTTACTACGCGTTCTTTTATTCCTATGTATCGTATTGCTTCCTTGTTTGGCGAAAAACTATGGCTTCTAACATCCAGAAGATCCTAATTCTGCAGAAAAGAGTACTTCGTGTAATTTCCAACGTGCCATATGCCGCACATACAAGTCCCATCTACCTGTAATACAAAATAATACCGATCAGCAAAATGTTTGACTACACGTTTGCATGCTCCTATGAAAAAACAATCGCCAATAACAACACATTCTTTTCTAACATGGTGGTACTTACACAACACCAAACGCCGTATACGACACGAAAAAGCCCACCTACTCTTTACCGCGATGCCGAACAAATTACGGTCTTTCTACACTAAAATATATACTCCCCAAGTATTTAAACACACCGTTTTATGACCAGTTGCAGAGTATGTCTTTCGCAGCTATTCGGAACACTTTCCTTGAATAAATTGATTGTACTGTGCTTCTGCACACATGTATTGAATTGTAATGTTATGTAACCACTATGTTTCTTTTTCCTTTCTTTTTCTGTCTTTTTATTCCTGAACGTCCGATGTACCCTGATAATTTTGAGTGTATGCGTCAGATATATCCAGATAATTTTGAGTGTATGCGTATTTTACCTTCTATTTCTTCCGTGTGTAACAACAAGTGTATATCAATCTCGCCGTTTCAGTCGCTACAAAACTGCCTCCTTGTAGGGGTGGCAAAGCTTGTCAAGCGGTCGTAATGACTGCTTTTATCTTGCCGCCCTCAGATTTTTTTTAAAGAAAACTGGAAATAAAAACTGATTAAAAAAATAATATCCCTGCCAAGCATGGTATTATCTGGAAGGATTCAAGAGGGAATCAAAATAGGAAGTGAGGAGAAAGGAACAGTTTGAAAAACTTTGCAGCTTATGCTATTACAGGAGGGGCAGAATATACACATAAGCTATGAATAAACTGTAAAATTTACAATTTATGGGACTGTTTTCATGACTTGTTATGGCAGAGAGAAAATATATTTAAGGAATTCCAATGCTTCTTTCAAGGTATTTGCTCCGATTGGTTTCACTGTTCTGAATTTGTGGATTAGATATGCCAACCTATATTTTTTGCATCTTGAAGATTTAAAGCGAAACATGGAAAATAAATAATTTTTCGTCATCTACTTTATGGCCTATCTGATTTATATGCTGGGAAACTGCGTTTGGGAGGTGTTTGATTACCATATACCCATCTGTTAATTGATTGCCCTGTCCCTCTGATGTACTTATCGGATAGCATACCCCCCTCTAGCAATAGCATAAGCTGCACATTTTGTTCCCTTGTTATCACTTCTTACAATGTTTCTTCCATGAATCCTTTTTTTACTATAATGCCATGCTTGTCAGGATCTGTTTTACTATGCTTTGTTGTTGGTTTTTGCCATTTTCCTTTGTAGTGAACAGGCGGGGCATTGAATAGTTTCAATTATCCATGATGGAATCCACTATCACTTGAATAAACAGTCTTTTTATGCATTCACTTCTAGAGAGCTAAACTAGAGCAAGTCTTACAAATTGAGATATGAAATAATTAAACTTACTAAATTCTGAATAATGACCTTTCACAGCATGCATAAGCTTCGGCTTCTCATTTTTTAATAACTTCCATTATCTGAAATTCTGCTCTGACGACTGTGCCAGCATCTTAAGGAAATGTATATTCATGAATGTAAAATATAAAATAAGGACAACACAGAATAACTTCAAATGCTTTTTTGTCCCATTGCCACATTTTCTGGTTTTCTGTTTCTCATTATGTAGTTTTGCAGTTATTAAAAAATTCTGCACAAAATATTTGAAAAAAGGGCAACTATTCAGCGCTGCACTTTTAAACTGCGACACTTTGGCAACTACGGAAGAACAGAGAGGAAGTTCAAAACACAGAACTAGTGAAGGAGAGGACGAAAGAAAAGATGGGAGGTACAACTGCAGAATGAGATGAAGTGCAGAGGAGGAAGCACGGCAAAAGCATTGAGAGAAAAGCCGAAAAGGCAGGCATGGTGGTATCAGAGACTGGAACGATGATATGTTATCTCAGTGGAGCAAATCACATCGAGACAAGAGCCAATGGAGGGCAAGGCGAACATAAGATTTCTTTTTTGGCTGTGTTTGAGCATGTTAAGGACCAGAGTTTGTCATAAATGAACTTCAGCGCTTTGTTGAAGTCCAGTTGATCCACATGCATGGCAACATGCTCAAATGAAGGCCCCATTGCAGCTAACGCACGTGAGGAATGCCTGTGCGAATATGGTTTGGCTGCTCACGATTCTTAAGACCGTACTCACAAACGTGCCTCGACTAGACGCTCCACCTCCCCTCCGCTGGGTGGAGAAAGCAGCCGCCACTCCACTCCAGGGACTATTCGGATTCACGAACGTCCCTCAGCGTTTCCTCTGACAAGATCTCCTTGAGAATACCTGCTCCACTCGAAGCAGCGCAAGAGGTGTATGGAGACAAAATTAAGGCCTAAATGTGGCTTAAAAACTGCATTCTGCAGTGTGTAACCTTCATTTTACTATACCTTCATGTGTAACCGTCGAGTATTCAAAATAATCATTGATAGCAACATCAACTTTTAGAGTATAGTAAATATTGGGTTGCGGGTTGCATGAATAACGTTACTGAGAAAATTGACCGAAAACGTTTTTGGCTCTGGCAACAGTCAACACAGGTGACGCAGATCTTACTTTCAACATAATGTAGGCTTTGGAAAGGATGTGAATTCCTTGGTTTATTATATTCAGATTTGTTGTGAGATCTCTGTTAAGCACGCCCTTTGCCTTCCGAGCACTTGGGAGCGAGCAGTGAAAACATGCGAGCTGCTTCGCAGTCGAATGTAGCACATGCACACTCTAATCAACTCTCCGGAATCAAATGCCGCCTGTAGTTTCCGAGCACGTTCTCACCAATAATTTGAAATGTGCTTGAAAAGTAATGCCCTTTACCGACCGAGAGTGTTCCGCCGTTGGATAAGAAAACGAATGCGATTCCTAATGGTGACCGGCAAGCCACTGATGCGTGGGGTGCTGCAATGATATCCGCATGGCTTTACCGCACCCCAATCGCCCCAGTTTACGGCACGGGGTGAATGTATTAGCTGTGAAGGCAATTAAGTAACCTTGGTAATCTGTTTTCGATCATTCGTTGTACATATGTTGTTCTACGTTTTTACTCACCATGGTTCGCTATTTCGAGTTGTGTTGATATGTTCACTTATATGCAGATTGAAGCCGATTAAGTACCCTTGGTAATCTGTTTTCGATCATTCGTTGTACATATGTTGCTCTTTGTTTTTACTCGCCATGGTTCGCTATTTCGAGTTGTGTTGATATGTTTACTTATATGCAGATTGGCCAGAATTGCCAAAAAACCAGACTCAATATTCAAATCTTGTTTCAGTGTCCTACAAATGTGATAGTTATATTGCTGCCAGTGTGAAGAAGAGAAGGAAGAAATTCACAAGACGATGAAGTCCCGGTTGCGGGCTCACACCGTTCGTTCCTGGACTTCGCCAACACCGGGCTCTCTGTTTTACAGGCTCTGCGGCCTTCACACGCCGTTTTGCTACGTGACATCTGTTGGAGGTGCTGGGTGAATCGTTTATGCACCGGGCGCCCCTTTCAAGCCGCGACTGCAGCCTAGGACGCATTCCTAGGGTAGAAATGCCTGTTCACCAGGGCAGGCAGCGACTACGTGGCCTAGCCGAGACCGGACATCTCGACATTACCGTAACGAGACGTCACCTCCAGCCGATTTAGACCTTTCAGTTGATGGCATCGCCGAAACCGCGTTGATGGATACTGGGGCCAATTATTCCATACACAGTGGATCATTCGCCGCGGCACTTAAGAAGGTTACGACAGCTTGGGGCGGCCCTCAGATACGTACCGCTGGAGGACATTTGAGTACACCTATAGGAACGTGCGCAGCGCGAGTCACAGTTCCAGGGCGAACCTTCCCGGCAATGTTTGTTGTGCTAGCGGATTGCTCCAGAGAGGTTATTCTCGGTATGGACTTCCTGACGGAAAACGGCGCCATCATCGACCTGCAATCTCAGTCGGTTCAGTTTTCGACAGAGAATGCCCTCGAAGTTAACTGTGTACTGCCGGCGCAGCTCCACATTCTCTGCGAGCACGTAGCTGTTCCTCCTTGCTCCAGTGCAATGGTGACCGTCGGTGCGCACACCCACCAGGGAGTGGAAGGTATCGTCGAGAGTAAACTGCCATTGCTTCTCGACCGCGGCGTTGCGGCTGCTCGGGCTGTTGTCATCTTCGAAGATGGGAAAGTCGACTTGGTTCTCACCAATTTCACTAACCAATTTCATCTCAATAAGGAAACAATGGTCGCTTATATTGATGCCATCGCTGAAACCGAGTGCGTGCATAGTGTAACTTTTGATTCTGGACTGGAACAAGAGGAAGTCGCCAACCGTAAGTACGACATCTACCGGGCACTACCGCAGCCGGAGCATGGTATCCTGAGGAACCTCCTCAATCGCTACAGAACTGTGTTCACGTCGCTGCTACGCGTCGGTCGCACACACCTTGTAAAACAATATATTGTTACGGACGACACAGTACAGACACTCCGACAGTCACCTTTTTGTGTCTCATCTAAAGAACGTGCTGCAATTACCACTCGAGTTAAGGAAATGCTTGATCATGACGTCATTACACCATCCAAGAGACCCTATGGGTCACCTGTGATACTAGTAAAGAAGAAAGACGGCACATTACGGTTGTGTGTTGACTACCGACGATTGAACAAGGTAACTAAGACGGAAGTTTACCCCTGCCCAGAATCGATGACGCTTTAGATCGCCTATGCAACACCAAGTATTTCTCTTGCATGGACCTCACATTTAGCGACTGGCAAATCGAGGTAGACGAGAGGGACCGCGAGAAGACTCCATTTATCATTCCAGACGGGTTGCAGGAGTTTCTGGTTATGCCGTTCGGCCTTTGCTCCGCGCCAGCGACTTCTCAAAGGCTTATGGACAGCAACAAGAACTGGTGGGCGAGTTGGTCTGACATATCTAGTGAAGCAGCGCAACTGCACAACGCCAGAGAAAGAAAGGGACAAACACAGCGCTGTCCCTTTCTTCCTCTGGCCGTGTGCGGTTGCGCTGCTTCACTAGCCAGCGCTGTGTTTGTCCCTTTATACCTCTGGCCTTGTGACGTTGCTCTACTTCACTAGTTATGGACAGCGTCCTCACGGAACTGAAATGGCAGGCTTATCTCGTATACCTGCACGAAGTGATCGTCTTCGCCCCAAGCTTTTCAGAGCACATTCGTCGCCTCGAGGCGATAATGCAAGCTATAAAGTCCTCCGGCCTTACATTAAAGGCAGAAAAATCTGACTTTGCGTACGAAGAATTGAAATTTTCAGGCCACGTCGTCAGTAAGGAAGGAGTCCGTCCTAATCCCGAGAAATCTGTTGCCACCGCAAATGTCCCACCGCCACGAGACCAGAAGGAACTTTGGCGCTATCTCGGGTTATGTGCGTACTACTGTCATTTTTTGCCAAATTTCTCCACAATCTGCGCGCCCCTTACGTATCTCACCAAGCAGGATGTGCAGTTCCGATTGGAAACACCGCCCCAGCAGGCATTTCAGGACCTTCAATGCCGCCTTCAGTCACCATCCTTTCTGGAGCACTTTGATGAACACGCTGATACGGATGCGAGTAATTTTGGTTTGGGCGCTGTTCTATAGTTCAGGTCCAAAAGGGTCAACAGCGTGTATTGGCGTATGCATGTCGTTCGTTGCCGAAGACTGAGGGCAATTATTCTGCCAGTGAAAAAGAGTGCCTCGCCGTTGTGTGGGCAATAATGAAGTTCAGACCATACCTGGACGGGAGACCTTTGAAAATAGTGACGGATAATCACGCACTTTCTGGTTAGCCAGTATCAAGGATCTGTCAGGGCGCCTTCCACGATGGAGTATCCGCCTACAAGAATATGACATCACAGTGACCTACACAACTCTTCGTAAACATTTGGACGCAGACTGTCTTTCCCGGGCTCCCGTCGAGCCTGCCCCAAGTGACGCCAGCGAAGACGACGCCTTCGTGAACGCAGTAGGCTCTACAGACTTCGGCGTGCAACAAAGCACTGATCCTGATCTTCAGGCAATAACTGATTATCTGGAAAGTGCTAGCGGCAGAGTTCCTGTAGCGTACCGGCGCGCTTTACCATATCTCTGCCTACGCAACGACTTGCTGTTAAAAATGAATTTTGCCCCCAACAGGATTAATTGCTTGTCGTTCCTACGAATCTACGCAACGAAATTTTGCGTGCCTGCCACAACGAACCAGCTTCCGGCCCCCTTGAAGTTACTTGAACGCAAGCCAGAGTAACAGAAAGATGCTACTGGCCTCGTTTGGGAGATGACGTAAAGAATTATGTTCGCACTTGCCGTGACTGTCAGCGCCGAAAGATTCCTACTGTCAAGCCAGCCGTCTTTCTAAAAGCCGTAGAGTCTCCTTCACAGCCGTTCCAACAAATCGGGATGGATTTGTTAGGACCATTCCCCACCTCAAGCTCCGGACAAAAGTGGATAATAGTCTTGAAGAAGACATCTCGAGATAGTTGGCTCATCACAGAGCAAAAACAGCGCAAACTTCACAATGGACAGAGAAGGGCAGACGAGACACAGGCGCTGACTAACAACTGAAGGTTTATTGTTCTGACACCTCGGTATATATACAGCAAGCATCAGAAACAAGAACAACAACAAAGCCTGATAGACACTCATCTCAGCGAGACATCAAGCAGGAGCACCATGATCATCCAACACCCGATAGGAAAAGCAACTCCTTATCTAGAAGGGCTATGGAGGGAATGCTTACACAGCTGTCTTTTAGGTTTGCAATTTTTTCGGCCTCGATTATTTGTTGTTCTTGTTTCTGATGCTTGCTGTATATATACCGAGGTGTCAGAACAATAAACCTTCAGTTGTTAGTCAGCGCCTGTGTCTCGTCTGCCCTTCTCTGTCCATTGTGAAGTTTGCGCTGTTTTTGCTCTGGGATAATAGTCGTCACCGACTACCTGACAAATTACGCGGAGACAGCGGCTTTCCGAGTGGAGCCGCTATAGAAGTTCTTTTGTACTGCAAATCGTCGTGCGCCATGGTGCTCCCCGGGTTGTGATAACGGACCGAGGTGCTGCCTCTTCTGCTCAGCTTATGCAGCATATTCATGACTGAAGTCACACAAGTGACCGCAGGACTACTTCGTACCATCCGCAAACCAACGGATTAACCGAACGTTTAAACAGAACGCTTGCCGACATGTTTTCAATGTTTATGGACGATCAGCAAAAAGGTGGGATGCAGTCCTACCTTACGCAACGTCCGCGTACAATACAACCATCCAAGAAACGACCAATATGACGCCGTTTAGCCTTGTTTCGGGCCGCCAAGTCACCACAACACTCGGCGCCATGCTGCCCAATGTCGACGACCACGTCAATGATGACGTTGCGTACTTTTGAAACGTGTCGAAGAAGCCCGCCAGCTCGCTAAGCTGCGCATCCGTGAACAGCACGTGCAGGATGCGCGACGCTACAACATGCGGCACCGCGAGGTTGAATATCAGATGAGTGATCTTGTCTGGGTTTGGTCTCCGATTCGACGACGCGGACTTAGCGAAAAGCTCTTGCGTCCCTACTTCGGTCCTTACCAAATTCTGCGCCGCGTTGGAGCTCTCAACTACGAAGTTTCTCCCCACGAGGCCCCACGATCAAGTCATGCCGCACGCCCAGAGATGGTCCACGTCGTTCGTCTTAAACCTTATCACGCGAGGACGCCCTCCCTGTGAGTCTGTTGCTTGCCTCGAGCATCGGGTCGATGCTTCCTCACCGGGGGGCTAATGCTGCCAGTGTGAAGAAGAGAATGAAGAAAGGGAAAAAACGACGAAGTCCCCGGTTCGCGCTCGCAACGTTCGTCCTTGGACTTCGCCAACACCGGGCTCTCTGCGTTACAGGCTCTGCGACCTTCCCACGCCTTTTTGCTACGTGACAATACAGCTTTGCGACTAGCATTACTGCGTATTTGAAGAACCATTCCAGGGTATGAAAGGAGGCTGCAACGTTCTCAACAATTCTTAAAATCCTTTTTCGTAACAAAAATATTTTTGGAGGTTTCCTTGAGTTGCGGACCCCCACACTAAATGGAAGTAATTATTTCTAGAGGAAAATAGGGTATTGTAAATTAGCATCATTAGATTTTGAGGCAATATGTAGCGATGACGGTAAACGATTCCTATTGTCTGAAATAGCTAGTAGCAACCGCATCAACTTGCGTGTCCCAGGAATGATTCTCTTCAAAGATGACACCTAGCGCCTTGAACTTAGGCACGAGTTCGATCGCATTGAGTTTAATAGAACTGGTTCATCGACTATAACCGTTTTATTTTTGCTTCTGAATAACACTGCTTTTGTTTTGCCAGTGTTTATTTTTAAAACGCTTACGCGAGCCCATTGATTTATTTGTTCAGTGTATGGTTTGCTTTGTGAACGAGCTGATTGCCTGTACTACCTGTTACAAATATGCTTGCATTATCTGCATAGATAATATAGTCAGTGTCGGAGCTTATCGTTAAAATGTGCTTTACATACATAATAGAGAGAAAAGGGGCGAAAATGCTGCCTTTCGGGACACCACAGGACAGTGGCAATGGATCAGAACGGTAAGAATCTATAGTAATTATTTCGATATGATGTTGTAGGTATGAATTAATAAGAGAAGCCGCGTTCCCTCGAAAACCGCAACGCTCAAGTTTTTATATCAAAAGTTTATGGTCTAGATGGTCGAATGCCTTTGAGAAATCTACAAACATCCAAGTACTATCGGTCCCTTTTCTATTGCCGCTAGGATGAGCTCTTTTTGTGCTAGCAAAGCAAATTCTGTTCCATATCTTTTGCGGAAGCCAAACTTGGATTAAGTTAATAGATTATGCTTCCGTTCAAATTCTGTAAACCTACTCAGAACGACATTTTCGAAATCTTTCGACATAGGGAGTGTAGATACGGGGCGGTAGTTCTTCTCGTCATGTTTATCTCCTTTCTTGTGAAGTACAGTAACACGAGCAACCTGCATTTCGCTTGGAAAAACTTTCTGGTTTATACAAAGGTTAAAATTGTGGGCTACGCATGGTGTAAGAAGATCTGTCAAAAACGTATTTGGCTTTTTTTTTTGCATGCCGTTAATATGCTTAGCGGTACTATTGCTTAGACTTTGCATAATGCAGTTAACGTCATGTTCATTTACTGGTTTAAGAAAGATGTTACTCTCATTGCTTACAAAACCCGGTAAATCATAAACAACGGATGTGTTATTAGCAATCGTAATGAAGTGATTATTGAAAGCTTCAGCAAGTTCTTTTCCTGATAGCTCGTAGTTGTGTATTTTCGGGTTATTTATTTTTTCACGAGGAACGCGCTTCAATATTGAGTTTAGCCTACTTCATAGGACATCAGAATGCCCAGCATCTGCGATAAACAAGTTTGCAAAGTAGTCCCGCCTCGCCTTTTTAAGGTCTTTATCTAGACGATTACGAAACGTTTTGTATTAGCGAAAAACGGCCGCGTCTTTGCAAGATATGAAATGCTTAAATAATTTATTTATTTTTGTTATCCTCTTGAGCAGCTCGAATTGACCCATGGTTTACGCATCCTTTTCTTCCGCTTAATATTTTGAAGTGAAAACAAAGCTCCATATATCTGTTTTAGAAAGAGCATGAACTCATTGTAGGCACTGTTTGCATCCGCATATCCGCGCACACTTCCCCAAGAGGTGAGGGCAATATTAGTACGAAAAACTGATAAGCCATGTTCTGCGATTTTCTTCATTGTTATCGGGCTTTGTTGCACCTTAGGATTAGCGGGATATTTTCAGCAAATAAATATAGCTATGTGCATGATCATTCAGATCGCATGAGAACACTCCAGCCTTAACATTCTCATCGGTTGTATTTGTTACAAATATGTCAGTTAGAGATGCTGAGTGTTCTCTAACTCATTAAGGTAAATTAGTTACATTGTGAAGGCCATATACATTCAATAAAATGCCTAGTTTGTTTCTAGCGGAATCATTATTCAGCATATCAATATTCACGTCTCCACCAAATATGAAATTATAGTGTTTTTCAGTAACTAAAGAAAAAATGTTTTCTATTTGCTCTAAGAAAGCAGTGACAGAACCACCAGGGGGTCGGTAACAAACTGCAATTATTGTGGTTTTCAACTTAATTGACAATAATTCACAGTCACCACAAAGCATTGAACACTCAGGCAATAATTCCGAATTATAAGCCTTTTTGACTAAAATACAGACACCACCACCTCTACAATCAGTGCAAATAATAAAGAGGTATTATATGACTGGAGGTGGAAAGCAGTTTGGGCATCAGTAGACCACGTTTCCGTCAACAGTATAGCATCAAAAGCTGGCTCTACTTGATCAAAAACAGCGTAAGGTTAATTTATTTATTCATTACTGACCTTGAATTCAAGTGGAATCCCTTGAAGAATTTGTAAAACTGTTTGCCGATATAATTTTTAAGTCATTTGGAAGCAAATATGATTCATATTTCCACACGCCATGGATGTTCAAATAGAGCCAAGCTATAGACTTGAGCAGTGACGTCTATCAATGATATCAAGATCACTTTCATCTTGAATGCGAAGCGCTTTATCACCTTCAGCTTTTCTTACGAACACGTGTCCTTCCCTCTGCCACACGAAACGATACCCCATCGACGCAGCGTAAGTTTGCACATTCCAAAACAATCACCTGTTTCTGGAAGTCAAGCTGTCAAAGATTCGTACTCCTTTCGCCCTACTTTCCAGACAAGAACGCGCTTTCAACCATTTCTTTTTCAGTGGGTATGAAGCAAATCGAGCGACCACAACAGGTACCTTATTAGTCGATGCCGGCAAACGGTGCAGTCCCTCAAGATCACAGACAAGCAGCTCCGGAAGTTCCAACTTTCGGTGCTAGATCATTTAGTTTCTCAAGCAAGTTTCCTTTTTCCTCCTGGGCCAGATAACGCATCTTCATATTTTGACGCCGGCTGTGTTGCTCAACATAATTTAGCTGCATCAGCACCTATTTACCTGCCGGTGAGATGCCGGCTCAATGCCTGTAACATTCGTTTTCAACGTCGCAATATCTTTAATGTTTATTTGTTTCAAGGTTGGTAAGCACACTGTCATACTGTTCTGAAGGATGTTGGACTGACGCTTCAATATCTGCGATTTTATTTATTATTTCCGATAAAGCATCAACTTTTGCAACTGGTGGTAGAAGCAGTGTTATTTGGACGTTCAGGTCGTTCAGTTTACTGAGAATGTTCGGGTCATCGCGCTCTTTTGTCTGAGTTCCAGTTTTTATTTTAGCAGATTCCCATGGTGACTCATTTATAGGCCTCCCTGAAACTTTCGCCCTTGTTACGGTACGTAGAAGATGATATCCCCGAGCACTTTCCGAGGTGGTACGCATATTCCCTAGACAGAAGCCAGGTGGTACGCATATTTACAAAACAAGAAGCCAGCATCCACAAGGTTCGGCCAATTTACAAGAACATTAGTTGGAATAACGCTCCTCGTACTATGCTGCTGGACACAGGATCACCCGTGAGTGTCATCTCCGTAACTACGTTCCCGAAGTACAAGGCGCTGTGGCGGTCGTTGCGCAAATCAGAGCTTAAGCTATCCTGCCTCTTGGGCGTACTTACAGTTGTCGGACAGCTAAGTATGACTGCTACGTGCGACGGGAAATGCATTTCGGGTACGGTCATAGTGGTCGACAGCGTCCGGCCATCTTTGATCGGCGGATACACAATCAAGGCATCGAACGAGGCGGGGGTGGCAATGTTGTCGCGTGTGGTTGCGAGTGTGCAATCGGTCGAGATAAAAGCTGCCAGGACGGGGCTCCAAGACACGGCGTATGCAAAGGACCACCTGTGACATTGCAGCTGAAAAAGCTGAATTTTTAAGGCCCGTAGGGTCCCCTACACATTGAGGGATAAGATGTGGGAAGCGCTGAACTAACTGGTTGCGCAAGATGTCCTGGCGCCGGTGAAAACCGCCAATGGGCAACACCAGTGACACCCGTTTTAAAGGGCGCTGGGTCTCTCCGAGTGTGCGGAGACTTTCGTATAACAGCGAATGCAGCCACAGTGATGGGATAGTACCCGTTGCCTCGAGTGGTCGATAATTTTGCTAAGCTGAATGAAACAGAAGTATGTACGACGTTGGCCTTACGCCAAGCCTACGACCAGCTACGTTTAGACTCGAATGTCAAAAAGAAAATAGTCCTCAACACTCAGAAACGCCTATTCTCTTTCAACCGATTACCTTTTGGCGTAAGGGCTGCTCCAGCTATATTCCAGAGGCGGATGGACGTGCTGCTGGGCGATATTCCAGGAGCGCTGGTGTACCTGGTTGATATTATCATCGGTGAAAAAAAATGACTATTTATCAAGGCTGAAGAGGGTGCTGCAGCACTTGCGGGAGTACGTCTCCGACTGCACAAGAAAAGTGCAAATTCCGGCAAGACGAAGTCACCTTTCTCGGCCATCGGGTCGACGGTAAGGGTCTGTGACTGAAGGACGATAACATTAAAGCCGTTGTCGAAACCCGAGAACCTACTTCGGTGAGTGAGCTGAAAGCTTTTTTCGGACTTGTAAATTATCACTGCAAGCTCTTGCCCAATCTGCCATTCTGCTGGCTCCACTGTACGCCCTCATAGCTAAAGGGGCCAAGTGACAGTGGAACAAGTAACAAAAAAAAAGCTGTTCAGAAAGTTAAGCAGGCAGTTGTGGCTTCCAAGTTCCTAGCTCATTTAGACCCGGATGATCCACTCAGGCTCGAGTGCGACGCGTCTACGGTAGGCTTTGGGACCGCTTTCAAACCACGGCGTGAACGGTGTTGACTACCTCATCGGATTCCGATCCAGGACACTCACAAAGGCAGAGCGTAACTACTCTCGCTAGAAAAAGGAGTAATAACACTGGTGTTCGGTATCGTACGATTCAAGACTACTTGTACGGAAAGCGGTTTGTGTTAGTAACCGGCCACAAGCCTCTTACTGGTTTATTCAATCCAGGCAAAGCAATAACATCGATGACGGCTGCTAGAACCCAGCGCTGGGCCTTGTTCTTTGGCAACTACAGCTACACATTGCGGTACCGCACGGGCAGCGAGAATTCTTATGCCGACGCTCTCAGTCTCTTGCTATTGCTGGTTACGGAGATCTTCCTGGAACCCTGTTGACCATGCACTACTCCTGGAATTCGGTTACCAGAATAGAACAAATATGGCCTGCATCACTTCTGGTGAGAAGTCGGCAAAATGTCAGCCAAGAGTAGGTACGACTAATTTTGATGTTGGAGAACCAGTCTGGATGCGCAAATTTCAGAGCAGGTCGCAGGTGGATGCAGGGAGCAGTGCGTGGTCAACAGCTTTCCAGGATGGTCGTCGTTGACTCGGAGCAAGGGCTCCAGCGGCGGCACTTGGACTAACTGAGACGTCGGACTGAATCAGAAGAGAGAGCTCTGGAGAAGTTACCCAGCAGGAACCTGCGGACGACACTCCGACCCCGTCGCGAGGTAGCCCAGAAGCATCCGGGATGTAAACTGACCCGCCAGGTTTACGAAGATCAACCAGACAGCGACGGACACCTGTACGATTTTCTTTTTAAGAGGCGAGATATGATGCGTCATCGACAAACCTTGTAATGACCCCGTGATCACAACGTCACCGGCGGGATATAAAAGGAGGTGCCTGAATGAATCATTCGCTCTTGTTAAGTCATTCCTGCGTGATGCTATATAAGAGAAACAGTGTGTCGTTGTTTGCATCTAGCTGCTGCAACCCACCTTTTCGAATGCCTTATTTATCTTGTGTTGGGTAAAACTCATTGTATGTACGTATGTACGTATGATGTATGTATGTATGTATGTATGTATGTATGTATGTATGTATGTATGT